>PGTU02008739.1:0-26149 GCA_002896215.2 Cicer echinospermum
ACAAAGATCAACAAAATGATCAAATAAATCCTTAATTTTAAAACTGATGATTGAGGATAAATAAAGAACTAAAACGGGGAAAATATGCATATGATAAGAAGTCATCACATGTGTGATCAATCATTTCAACAAGATTCACGATTAACCTTAGATCAAATTTTTTCCTTTTCAATTTTCCTTCAATCACCAATAAGCATATCACTGCACATCATGAGACTTATGGATCCTTTTACAATATCAATCACATGACAACTTAAAATGAGAAGTTCTGTTAGCTGAAACACAACTCATAATTTTCCATGTAGACCCATAATTTTTAAGACGTACCTTTTATTTATTTTGGTAATTTTGGATTTTGACTCGGAGGCTTTTAAGCAAAGTTAATAGTAATATTTTGAGTTTTATAATCAAAAAAGATATTTCGATGCCAATTAGAGTTTCTCGTCGATAAATTAATTGAATTTAACTGCGGAAATTACTTTACGGCTAATTTAAGGCGTTTCGGGTGAAACGGTAATTTAAATAAATATCTAGATTTGAGATATTTGTTAAGTTATATTTATTTTATATTCATATGTTTGCTTGGAGGGAAAAAGAAAGGAAAACTAGAAGGAAGGAAAAGAAAAGAAAATAGTATATAAGGAAGGAAGGAAAAAGGAAGAAAGGAAAAGCAAAGGAAAGAAATAGAAAGGAGGGAAAATTGATTTTCCATCTTCTTCCTCTGCACTCACGTGAGCTTTAACCAAAAATCCATCCTTTCTCCATTCTTCGTTTTCGTTGCTTCCTTTCTTCAAAGCTAGTGACCCAAGGTTGTGTGTGAGTTAGATCAAGGTTTTCGTAACTCCACTCTTCCTCTTTGATTCGAAAACGAAGAAAATACGGTTTTTGAGATCCAAACACAAACCCCTCCGTTTCTCCTAGATCCAAACCTCTTTTCTCGAAGAGATAGAAGGGAAAGTTGCTCACCTACGTGCTACGGTGCTAGTGCACTAACTTGGAAGCGGCGTTGCGAGCGGAGATTTTACCGGAATTTCTCGCGGAACCGGAAACTCTCGATAAAGCTAACTTTGAGGTAAGGGCTCCTTCCAAACTTCTAGTTTGCATTAGGGACTTATCTGTGGTTGTGTGGGAAGGAATTTGTTAGGGTTAAATGTATCGATTTGGGGAAAAACCAAAACTAGTGCGTTATGGGTAAAAACCTTAGAGTTAGGTTTTGTTCATAGTGATGAATGTTTCGTGGTAAATGAATTTGAATGTCAATGTGTATGATTATGGGTAAATGAAACTTGATGTTTGTTAATTGGTGTAGTTGTTGTGAATTATGGTTTGAATGTGAAAGTATGTTTGAATTTGTTTCTGTGGAATTGAAAACCATTAGAGTTAAACGAGTATTAAAAATGGGGAATCTTTTAATACCTCGGTTTACTTAATGTGTATTTGAGGAAAATGTTTAAGTTAACTGGGCGTTGAGAATGGGGAATCTCTTAATGTCTCGGTTACTTAACTATCGTTTTTGAAAATCGTTTCGGTAAATGAGTATTAAGAATGGGGAATCTCTTAATGACTCGTTTACTGCATGTTTTGCCGAGAAAATCGTTTAAGTCAAAAGTATATTAAGAATGGGGAATCTCTTAATATGACTGTTTGCTTAACGTTTTGTTTTGAAAATCATTAAGTTAAATCGGTATTAAGAACGGGGAATCTCTTAATGACTTATTTAATTAATGTTGTTTGAAAGTCGTTTAAGTTAAATGGGTATTAAAAATGGGGAATCTTTTAATATCTGCATTTGCTTAACGATTGTTGTGAATGGAGTCTGTGTATGCTCATGCATTTCATTTGGTAAATTGTGTCGACCCGTGATAGGTGACACCTTGGTAAACTGTACGGACCCGTGATAGGTTGTACGTTTGCGATTTATATTTTAGTAAATCGTGTTGACCCGTGATAGGTGACACCATGGTAACTGTACTGACCCGTGATAGGTGGTACATTTACGATTTATATTTTTGGTGGATTGTGCTGACCCGTGATAGGTGGCACCTTGGTAAACTGTACGGACCCGTGATAGGTTGTACGTTTGCGATTTATATTTTAGTAAATCGTGTCGACCCGTGATAGGTGACACCATGGTAACTGTACTGACCCGTGATAGGTGGTACATTTACGATTCCCGCTTTTTTCTTTTAGTAAATCGTGTTGACCCGTGATAGGTGACACCTCGGTAAACTGTACTGACCCGTGATAGGTGGTACGTTTATGATTTACGCATTTTAGTAAATCGTGCTGACCCGTGATAGGTGGCACCTCGGTAATTGGTACTTTGGCCTGTGATAGGCGGTACAATTATGATTTACGGCCCTTCGAGAGGGTTTTGGTTTGGAATTCCGAGTCCATGCATTTTGGCATATACGCATTGCATTAGGGTGCCTGGCACGCGAGTCATGTTTGATTTGAGTTTTTATGATTGAGTGATTCGAATTTTGATTTATCGTGATAACTGAGATGAAGGTGTTTAAGTGTTATGTGTTGTTTATTGTGTGTGAGTATGATGGTTATCGAACCTTCGTGTGTCGTAGTAATCGCGTAGGAATTGCTAAGTGTTAGGTTGTGGACTTGATTAGGAATGACTTAGGTTAATTCATGAATTTTTGGAAAACTGATCAGGGAAATCGATTTCCCAATCGATTGGATGAAAGACAGGGCTTGGCCAAATGAACAAAATCGATTAGCCAATCGATTTTGTAAATCAGCCTTTTAAAATCCCTTTCGAAATCGATTGCCCAATCGATTAGGCCTTAAGTCAGGGGGCTCAGGAACCAATCAATCGATTTACCAATCGATTGAATTCAGCCCAGGATCCCGTTTCATTTAAGAATCCCTCACCAAATCGATTAGGAAATCGATTGGCTCGAGACCAGGGGCTCAGGAACCAATCAATCGATTTACCAAATCGATTGAATTCAGCCCAGGCCTCTGTTTCCATTAAAAATCTTCACCCCAATCGATTGCCCAATCGATTGGCTCAGTGAAATCCTCATTTTTAGTTGTATGATTAATTGCTCATGAATCTATCCATGTTTTGTTTTATCATGTGTTAATTAGGAGATCGAGAACTGCATTTTACCTTCATTTTCATTGGCAATGTAATGTATGAACTTTTCGCACATTGAAAATCCTGTTAAGATGCATGCTTAGTTAAAAAGTTGTTTTGAGCATTCAAAAACTTAACTGCTATGTGTTAACTGTTATTTTCTGGTTGGTGACCCTTTACACTATTGTGGAAATCTGGGCTTTGCCCTCAGATGAGAGTCAGGACGGCCCTACTGGTTCGTACCCTACGAACAGGGATGGAGATGGGAATGCTTGACTGCGGTTGTGTTAGGAGGATCTCACGGGGCGCGTGGAGATTACTCGGGGTGTATAGTTTTTGGTAGGATGATCAGATTAGGATGATGTATAGGGACTAGGGTCCTTCTTTTTGGTTTGGAGTATTTTAGTTCTGGAAAACTGTACTTATACAAATATTATCAGTTTTATATCATCTTTGAATGGGTTCCATGTACCATTTGATGTTTATGTAGAAATGTTTTGGATTTGTAATTGGAGAAACTTTTCCGCTGCTTGTAAATTATAATGACTCAATTATTTATCCAAAAGCATTTCCTATTTTATTTCTTTGTTCGTTTTTAATTACTTTTAAAAAAAAAAAAATATACCCTCGCTTTGAAAAACGGGGTGTTACATTGTGGTATCAGAGCATAGGTTTAGTTTTCTTTGGGAGCTGTGGAACCTTGGTTATAGATTGTAGGTCGACCTATAAGTTAGGAGTTGTTATCTGATCATGTGTCGGTTTAGGTGACTTGAGTTGTCAAGTCCAATTTAATTGTGTGTTGTTAGACGGACGTTAGTTTAGAATTATTTGAAGTAGTGTAAAACTCTACTTGATGATGGTTCTTATAGGAAACCATGCCGCCCAGAAGGAATGACGCTCCGAGAGCCAACGCTAGGAATGATCAAATGGCGGAGGCTATGAACAACATGGCTGCTTCTGTCGCTGCACAGACCGCTGCCAAGACTCAACGGGATCTTGAAAAGAGGGAAGAGAGATCCGTGCTGCAGAATCAAGAGGTTGGAAGACTTCCGTCGTTACAATCCTCCTAAGTTCAAGGGATGAGGGTTCAGAGAAGGCGGATCAATGGATCCAAGAAGTGGAGAAAATCTTTGATATGATTAACTGCCAGGCTGGAGTGAAGGTCAGCTATGCCACGTATATGTTGCTAGGGGATGCTGAATACTGGTGGAGGAGTGCAAGGTTGTTGATGGGAGCAGCCCACGAGGAGGTGAACTGGGAATCGTTTAAAAGGAAGTTTTTAGACAAATACTTCCCGATGAGTACCAGGACTAAAACTGGGGGACGACTTTCTGAAACTCCACCAGGGGAGCATGACTGTGGGCGAGTATGCTGCTAAATTTGAATCACTATCGAGGCACTTCAGGTTCTTCCGTGAGGAAATTGATGAACCGTTCATGTGTCATCGTTTCCAAGACGGATTGAAGTATGAGATTCAAGATTCCGTCTTACCTTTGGGAATTCAACGTTTCCAAGCGCTGGTAGAGAAATGTAGAGAGGTGGAAGATATGAAGAACAAGAGGGCTAGCCGAGTAGGGAATTTTAATTCGGGAGGCCCTAGTCGGGCGAATTATCAGAATAGGGGAAAACAAGTGGCTAAACCTTATAATCGCCCCCAGAATAACAACGGTGGACCGAGTCGCCCAGGGAACCAGAATTTCGGAAGGCAAATGGGGCAAGTGCTTCGATGTTTCCGATGTGGGAAAGAAGGACACTATGCTAGTGCTTGTACCACTAACATCCCCATCTGTCACAATTGTCAGAAGTCGGGGCACATGGCAAGGGAGTGCACGGCTCCAAAGGTGGAACCAGTGGTGAATGTAGCTAGGGCTACCCGTCCTACTGCTAGAGGACGCATTTATTGTGTGAATGCTGAAGGGGGAAATCCATCTGGTAATCTGATTCAGCGTGATTGTGAGATTGCAGGTAACACTCTAACTGCACTCTTTGATTCGGGGGCAACCCATTCTTTCATTGCTATGGACTGTGTGAATCGCTTGAAGTTATCTGTGTCTGCTTTACCTTTTGATTTGGTTGTTTCCACGCCTGCTAAGACCTTAACCGTGAATTCAGCATGTTTACATTGTCGAATGACTATTCAGAATAGGGATTTCTTGGTTAATCTAATTTGTTTGCCGCTACAATCACTCGAGGTCATCCTCGGTATGGATTGGATGTCTTATCACTATGTGATCTTGGATTGTGCTCGGAAATTGGTTCTTTTCCCCGAACCAGGAGTTGTTAAGTATTTAGCTGCTAACAAACTCCGAGTGTCGCTAAGTGAAGGGACTCATGAATTTTTGTCTCTAGCAAATGTAGAGGCAAAGATAAATGTGGAAATAGAAGATGTGATACTGGTCAACGAGTATCGGGATGTATTTCCAACGGAAATTCCAGGATTGCCACCGGTAAGAGAAGTGGAATTCTTCATTGATTTGCACCCAGGAACGGGACCCATTTCAATGGCACCTTATCGAATGTCGCCATTGGAATTAAATGAGCTCAAAGGCCAAATTGAAGACTTGTTGGAGAAGAAATTCATCAGACCGAGTGTATCACCATGGGGTGCTCCAGTTTTGCTAGTTAAGAAGAAGGACGGAAGCTCGCGCCTATGTGTGGATTATAGACAGCTCAACAAGGCAACTATCAAGAATCGTTATCCTTTGCCACGAATCGATGATTTGATGGATCAATTGAGAGGGGCCGCGATATTTTCGAAGATTGACTTGAAGTCGGGTTACCATCAGATCCGAGTAAGGGAAGGAGACATTCAGAAAACAGCTTTCAGAACCCGCTACGGACATTATGAATACCTGGTTATGCCGTTCGGAGTTACCAATGCACCGGCAATTTTCATGGACTACATGAACAGGATCTTTAATTCGTTCCTTGATAAATTCGTGGTGGTATTCATTGATGATATATTGATTTATTCAAGGACTGAAGAAGAGCATGGAGAACATTTGCGACAAGTTCTTGAGATTTTACGCGAGAAGCGATTGTATGCCAATCTGTCGAAGTGTGAATTTTGGCTAGAGAAAGTGAATTTCTTGGGACATGTGATCACCAAGGAAGGAATCGCTGTAGATCCGGCTAAGATTGAGGCGGTTCTTGCTTGGAAACAGCCTCAGACTGTCACTGACATACGAAGTTTTGTGGGACTGGCAGGGTACTACAGGAGGTTTATCGAAGGTTTTGCTAAGATTGTGGCTCCACTGACACAACTTACCAGAAAAGATCAACCGTTCGCTTGGACGGAGAAGTGTGAAGAAAACTTCCAGTTACTAAAGAGAAAATTGACGACCTCACCTGTATTGGTATTACCGCAATCAGAAGAACCCTATGAAGTTTATTGTGATGCATCTCACCAAGGGTTAGGATGTGTTCTGATGCAACACAAGAAAGCTGTGGCTTATGCCTCGAGACAATTGAAGATTCATGAGAGGAACTATCCTACTCATGATTTGGAGCTCGCCGCGGTTGTTTTCGCATTAAAGATCTGGAGGCATTATCTATATGGGTGCACGTTCACCGTGTTCAGCGACCATAAGAGCTTGAAATATTTGTTTGATCAGAAGGAGTTGAACATGCGCCAGAGACGATGGATGGAGACTCTCAAGGATTTTGATTTCACACTGCAGTACCACCCTGGGAAGGCCAATGTAGTGGCGGATGCGTTGAGCAGAAGAAGTGTATCGGTGTCTTCACTAATTATGGCTAGACAACAAGAGTTGTGGGAAGCTTTTAGAGACTTGCACTTGAACGTAGAGTTTGCACCGGGAATTTTGAGATTCGGAATGATTAAGATCTCGAGTGGATTACTTGAAGACATTGCGAATTCTCAGGATGACGTCTTAATTCAAGAGAAGAGGAATCTAATAGTACAAGGGAAGACGACTGAGTTCAAGATCGGGGCAGATAATATTTTGCGGTGTAATGGTAGGATTTGTGTGCCAGCCATTACAGATATGCGGAAAACGATTCTGGAAGAGGCGCATAAGAGTAAGCTGAGTATTCATCCTGGGGCAACAAAGATGTATCAGGATTTGAGGCAGAATTATTGGTGGCCAGGAATGAAGAAACATGTGGCGGAATATGTATCCACTTGTCTAACTTGTCAGAAAGCGAAGGTGGAACATCAGCGACCTGCTGGAATGTTGCAACCCTTAGATATACCTGAATGGAAGTGGGACAGCATTTCCATGGATTTTATAACCGGATTACCGAAGACAAGGAGGAAGAATGATTCTATATGGGTGATAGTGGACCGGCTGACTAAATCTGCTCACTTTTTACCGGTAAGGACCACCTATAAGGTAGATCAGCTAACGGAGATCTACATTGCTGAAATTGTGAGGTTACACGGGGTACCATCGAGCATTGTATCAGACCGTGATCCGAAGTTCACATCGCATTTTTGGGGAGCATTACACGAAGCGTTGGGAACGAAGCTACGATTGAGTTCAGCTACCATCCACAAACGGACGGACAGACTGAAAGGACAAATCAGTCCTTGGAAGATCTGTTGAGAGCATGTGTTTTAGATGATAGAGGAAGTTGGGATGATGTACTTCCGTTGATTGAGTTCACTTACAACAATAGTTTCCACGCAAGTATTGGAATGGCACCATATGAGGCTTTATATGGGCGCAAGTGTCAAACGCCCTTGTGTTGGTATAAAGACGGTGAGAATATGATTGTCGGACCAGAGATGGTGCAACAGACCACAGCTAAAGTAAGGAAGATCAAGGAGAAAATGAGGACTTCACAAGATCGTCAGAAGAGTTACGCGGACAAGCGTCGCAGACTTTTGGAATTCGAACAGGGTGACCATGTATTTCTACGAGTCACACCTACTACTGGAGTAGGTAGGGCCTTGAAATCGAAGAAGTTGACTCCGAAATTCATTGGACCATATCAGATTTCTGCACGAATTGGGCCGGTTGCTTATCGGATTGCATTACCTCCGATACTGTCCAATATCCATGACGTGTTTCATGTGTCGCAGTTGAGGAAATATCTCGCAGATCCATCTCACGTGATCGAACCAGACACAATCCAGCTAAAGGATAACCTGTCGTTCGAAGTACCACCCGTGAGGATTGAAGACAGGAAGATTAAGCGGTTGAGAACCAAGGATGTTTCGTTGGTCAAGGTGATCTGGAACCCAATTACTGGAGATGCGACTTGGGAACTGGAAAGCAAGATGAGGGAACAGCACCCAGAGTTATTTATCGATGCATAGTTTCGAGGACGAAACTAATTTTAGGGGGGGAGTAATGTAAGACCCATAATTTTAAAGTACCTTTTATGTATTTTTGGTATATTTTGGATTTTGACTCGGAGGCTTTTAAGCCAAAGTTAATAATATTTTGGAGTTTTATAATCAAAAAGATATTTCGATGCCAATTAGAGTTTCTCGTCGATAAATAAATTGAATTTAACTGCGGAAATTACTTTACGGCTAATTTAAGGCGTTTCGGGTGAAACGGTAATTTAATAAATATCTAGATTTTGAGATATTTGTTAAGTTATATTTATTTTATATTCATATGTTTGCTTGGAGGGAAAAAGAAAGGAAAACTAGAAGGAAGGAAAAAGAAAAAGAAAATAGTATATAAAGGAAGGAAGGAAAAAGGAAGAAAGGAAAAGCAAAGGAAAGAAATAGAAAGGAGGGAAAATTGAATTTTCCATCTTCTTCCTCTGCACTCACGTGAGCTTTAACCAAAAATCCATCCTTTCTCCATTCTTCGTTTTCGTTGCTTCCTTTCTTCAAAGCTAGTGACCCAAGGTTGTGTGTGAGTTAGATCAAGGTTTTCGTAACTCCACTCTTCCTCTTTGATTCGAAAACGAAGAAATACGGTTTTTGAGATCCAAACACAAACCCCTCCGTTTCTCCTTGATCCAAACCTCTTTTCTCGAAGAGATAGAAGGGAAAGTTGCTCACCTACGTGCTACGGTGCTAGTGCACTAACTTGGAAGCGGCGTTGCGAGCGGAGATTTTACCGGAATTTCTCGCGGAACCGGAAACTCTCGATAAAGCTAACTTTGAGGTAAGGGCTCCTTCCAAACTTCTAGTTTGCATTAGGGACTTATCTGTGGTTGTGTGGGAAGGAATTTGTTAGGGTTTAATGTATCGATTTGGGGAAAAACCAAACTAGTGCGTTATGGGTAAAAACCTTAGAGTTAGGTTTTGTTCATAGTGATGAATGTTTCGTGGTAAATGAATTTGAATGTCAATGTGTATGATTATGGGTAAATGAAACTTGATGTTTGTTAATTGGTGTAGTTGTTGTGAATTATGGTTTGAATGTGAAAGTATGTTTGAATTTGTTTCTGTGGAATTGAAAACCATTAGAGTTAAACGAGTATTAAAAATGGGGAATCTTTTAATACCTCGGTTTACTTAATGTGTATTTGAGGAAAATGTTTAAGTTAACTGGGCGTTGAGAATGGGGAATCTCTTAATGTCTCGGTTACTTAACTATCGTTTTTGAAAATCGTTTCGGTAAATGAGTATTAAGAATGGGGAATCTCTTAATGACTCGTTTACTGCATGTTTTGCGAGAAAATCGTTTAAGTCAAAAGTATATTAAGAATGGGGAATCTCTTAATATGACTGTTTGCTTAACGTTTTGTTTTGAAAATCATTAAGTTAAATCGGTATTAAGAACGGGGAATCTCTTAATGACTTATTTAATTAATGTTGTTTGAAAGTCGTTTAAGTTAAATGGGTATTAAAAATGGGGAATCTTTTAATATCTGCATTTGCTTAACGATTGTTGTGAATGGAGTCTGTGTATGCTCATGCATTTCATTTGGTAAATTGTGTCGACCCGTGATAGGTGACACCTTGGTAAACTGTACGGACCCGTGATAGGTTGTACGTTTGCGATTTATATTTTAGTAAATCGTGTTGACCCGTGATAGGTGACACCATGGTAACTGTACTGACCCGTGATAGGTGGTACATTTACGATTTATAGTTTTGGTGGATTGTGCTGACCCGTGATAGGTGGCACCTTGGTAAACTGTACGGACCCGTGATAGGTTGTACGTTTGCGATTTATATTTTAGTAAATCGTGTCGACCCGTGATAGGTGACACCATGGTAACTGTACTGACCCGTGATAGGTGGTACATTTACGATTCCCGCTTTTTCTTTTAGTAAATCGTGTTGACCCGTGATAGGTGACACCTCGGTAAACTGTACTGACCCGTGATAGGTGGTACGTTTATGATTTACGCATTTTAGTAAATCGTGCTGACCCGTGATAGGTGGCACCTCGGTAATTGGTACTTTGGCCTGTGATAGGCGGTACAATTATGATTTACGGCCCTTCGAGGAGGGTTTTGGTTTGGAATTCCGAGTCCATGCATTTTGGCATATACGCATTGCATTAGGGTGCCTGGCACGCGAGTCATGTTTGATTTGAGTTCATGATTGAGTGATTCGAATTTTGATTTATCGTGATAACTGAGATGAAGGTGTTAAATGCTATGCTGTGTTGTGTATTGTGTGTGAGTATGATGGTTATCGAACCTTTGTGTGTCGTAGTAATCGCGTAGAAATTGCTAAGTGTTAAGTGGTGAACTTGATTAGGAATGACTTAGGTTAATTCATGAATTTTTGGAAAACTGATCAGGGAAATCGATTTCCCAATCGATTGGATGAAAGACAGGGGCTTGGCCAAATGAACAAAATCGATTAGCCAATCGATTTTTGTAAATCAGCCTTTTAAAATCCCTTTCGAAATCGATTGCCCAATCGATTAGGCCTTAAGTCAGGGGCTCAGGAACCAATCAATCGATTTACCAATCGATTGAATTCAGCCCAGGATCCCGTTTCATTTAAGAATCCCTCACCAAATCGATTAGGAAATCGATTGGCTCGAGACCAGGGGCTCAGGAACCAATCAATCGATTTACCAATCGATTGAATTCAGCCCAGGCCTCTGTTTCCATTAAAAATCTTCACCCCAATCGATTGCCCAATCGATTGGCTCAGTGAAAATCCTCATTTTTAGTTGTATGATTAATTGCTCATGAATCTATCCATGTTTTGTTTTATCATGTGTTAATTAGGAGATCGAGAACTGCATTTTACCTTCATTTTCATTGGCAATGTAACGTATGAACTTTTCGCACATTGAAAATCCTGTTAAGATGCATGCTTAGTTAAAAAGTTGTTTTGAGCATTCAAAAACTTAACTGCTATGTGTTAACTGTTATTTTCTGGTTGGTGACCCTTTACACTATTGTGGAAATCTGGGCTTGCCCTCAGATGAGAGTCAGGACGGCCCTACTGGTTCGTACCCTACGAACAGGGATGGAGATGGGAATGCTTGACTGCGGTTGTGTTAGGAGGATCTCACGGGGCGCGTGGAGATTACTCGGGGTGTATAGTTTTTGGTAGGATGATCAGATTAGGATGTTGTATAGGGACTAGGGGCCCTTCTTTTTGGTTTGGAGTATTTTAGTTCTGGAAAACTGTACTTATACAAATATTATCAGTTTTATATCATCTTTGAATGGGTTCCATGTACCATTTGATGTTTATGTAGAAATGTTTTGGATTTGTAATTGGAGAAACTTTTCCGCTGCTTGTAAATTATAATGACTCAATTATTTATCCAAAAGCATTTCCTATTTTATTTCTTTGTTCGTTTTTAATTACTTTTAGAAAAAAAAATATACCCTCGTTTTGAAAAACGGGGTGTTACATTCCACACCCCTTACATCTACATCTTTCTTTTCCATCTATAACACCAACTTTGATAAGATATTTCCAAACTGCAGATGTTAGTGTCTTACTTTTTTGGGTTTGTAATTCAGAAGACACTTCTTGATTAATGTCATCAATAACAATTACATTAGGTTGATTTTAAGCTGACAACGGTACTGTTTGAGGTTCCTTAGCTTTATTAGTCTCATTATCAAGTATTTCAACACTACCACTGCTATTTTCCATATTGCAAGTAGACACAAACTATCATACCTAAAAATCATAATCTCAAATCAGAACAAACAAACACCATGAAGATAGTAAATCAAAATAAATAAACAACATGAACTACTTCAAAGATCCATGGTAAAGGATTTCATAAAAAACATCTACACATATACACATTAAAAAGAGCACCAGTAAAAATATGTCATAGATTGAGAAACAACACAAAATAACACAAGTAATAATTAAACCTGCCATAGCAAAAACACAATCGCAAGGAGAAAAATCTTACATAGCAACAACATAATTAAATTCAGAAAGTTGAAACATAGTATGATAAAAAGAACCCGAGTAGAAGTAACGATGATATCGAGACACAAGGAATGATGAAAAAGTGAGCATGAAGAAGGAATGATGTCGTGAACGAAGATTGATGTTGTGAACGAAGGAATGAGCATGAACTAGGATAAATCTACGTATCAAATTATTTATGCTTTCATTGCTTGCTGCCTCTAAATCCGATTGCTTTTCCTCCAAGTAAGTCACCAAAACCAAACTAATTTTTTAATTTTTTATAAATTATCAAAAAGTTGTCAACTTTGGCAAATACAATTCAACCCCTTCTTCTCATGTTTGCATCTTCAGATAGGCAATTTCAAGTAAATATCTTAGTGGATAATTTTTTTTAAGAAAAGTATTAGATGTTCTCCTAGTAGATTTCAGGATGAGACTAGATGAAGTTTGATAACTGTCAAGGAAATGTGAACACCATGGAATTGTTGAGTATACGGGGCTTCCATTTGGAATAGCATTTGGTGCTTAGGTGTCAACGAAAGAGGCTTGTATTGAAGTTAAGGGGCACTTTACATTAAGGGTGAATACTACCTTGGTAAGATAAATGACGCTTGAGGAATAGTCGATACCTTGAGGGGTAAGGTCGAACATTCGAGTTAAACTAGATTCGTGACTTAGATTATTAAGTATGAATCTCATAACTATTATAAGAGTGAGACTATATATTTCGTTGGTAAGTGACAAATCTCTGTGAGGTTTAGGAGATAGTATGTATGGATAGTGTTTTGAGATGAAATAATAGATGAGTAAATTTGAATTTTGAGTGATGTTTGGAAAAAACATAAGGAGTTAAGCCTTGATGTATTGAACCACATGTTACTATTAAGTGCAATTGGAAGTATATAGTACGAGAAGGCTTAGAGATTGTAGCAATGTAAGCTTTGAGTGTCTATTAAAGGATGGTAAACATTTGGAGAATGTGAATATTTTTGATAGGTTAGAGGGATTAACCAAGATTTGAATTGGAACCCTAAGATGGTTGATCTATTGGTCAATGATTTAATATCCACAAGGTTGGATGAAGGACCAAGTGACACCTTAAACTTTTATAATCAAGGGAGTTGAGGTAGGCAAGTGATAAATAATTAATGTTATGGATGAAAGTATTTGAAGATTTACTAAAAAATTTGTGTTATGATTAGAAGAGTTTTCATTAGTGAGATTACTAATACGGTTAAAGTCAATGATGAATAAGACCTTGTATTGTATCTTAAGATGAAATGGATGAATTTAGATGGTGTGATGAGTATTTGGAGATTTCGACGATCAGATTTTAGAATTTTATTCGATGATAGAGTGTGAAAAGGAAGAAATGTAACAAATGATTTATGGTTCAGTTGTTGGTCTTGGGAAGTCAAGCATTAAGATTTGAAATGAGTGTTTCAGTGACTAGATGGACGATGAAAGGTATGCGGGACTTTAAGATATTTTACTGCAAAGTTATGAGGATGAGGTTTATAGATAATTATTCCTTAGGAGATGCTTATTGAGAACGTTTAAGGAATAGTCCTTTAGGACGTTCGATTGTTGGGATTCTTCTAGTTTGTACCTCGGTGAAGGTTGGGAATAGAGATGGGAATAGGCTAGGCTGTCCGTCAGCCTACTTATGGCCTAGCCTGGCCTGACTTATTTATTAAAAAGGCTAGACTCAGACTATTTTTAAAGCCTATTTATTTAAATAGGTTAGGCTCAGGCTTATAAAAAAGCTTATTAGGCCTGACAAGTCGACCTATATATATTTTATTATTTATTAATATTATTTTTTTATTACTATATTAATGATATTATTTCCTATTTTAAATTCTAACAATTATGCAATCACTCAGTAAGCATTCCATATTCAGTAGCAATTCCATATTTGGTAGTCAATCAATTAGTCAATCACTCAGTAGTCATTCCACATTTGTTTGAGAGGTAATAATGGGTTCATTTGTTTTAGAAAAAATCTATCCTTTGTAACCAAAAATTATGTTTTAGGGTTTTAAAGGATATTTGTTTCAGATTTTTTTTAAATTATTTTGTTAGAACATTTAAATGATTTAATGTGAATAAGGCTTTTAAATAGGCTTCCAGGGCAGGCCAGACTTTTAAAAAGGCCAGGCCAGGCCCAAAAAAGTCTATGATATGCCGTAGGCCTAAAAAATAAATGGTAGGCTAGACTCATGTCTTCAAAGTCTGGCCTATTCCCACCCCTAGTTGGGAATGAATAAGAATCTAGCGAGTAAACCAAATTTTGGAAAACGTGCCATGAAACCTGTTGGAGCAGCACATGGATATGTAACTTATGTTAATTAAGGATTCATGAAAGGAATTATCTCACCCGTAAATCAGACATTGTTCTTAGAAGGGTATGCCAATGATTCAAAGGCACTACTTGAATGCATGTCATAGGGGGACGTTATTGTGTTCGTCAATCAAAAGAATTAAAAGTTTGCTTGGTAGGGAAGAATTGATCATGGAATGGAAAAGTTTGGTGGGAACTAGTAAGGCTTGATTTATTGAAATCACTATAATGAAGAAAGACGAAGTATGATCGCAGATGAGCTAAGCAAATAAAGGACTTCAGATGTTGACCACATGGACGGTTGAATGACGATAGAGGTGAAAAGTGTTTTGAGATATATTTTAGATGTAGAATATTTCACATGAAGCGTGAAAATTTGGAGGAATTAAGATTTTGTTTGAATTGTTGAAGGAATTCTTAATGATCAGGATGTCAAGCTTATTCGAAGGATGAAAAGTTTAATAGTAAGAGGAAATAGTAAAGAAAATCAAGTTAGGTTGGATGATATTTTGGGATATGACGCATAATGGTATATACCAATTGTAGCTGTCACAGACGAGAGCAATTTTTGGAAAAAGACATACAAGAGTAAGCTAAGTAATGATTTCGAAATAACGAATATGTATCAAGGTTTGAGGTAGAAATTTAAGGTTTGTATAAATGGAAAAGTTAAGGAGTGAATAAAATGTACTTGACCTGTCATAATGAAAAGATAATCATCAAGATGCAAATAAAGGATGCGGTGAAATTGAGAAGTATCAGAATGAATGTTTGCAGTAGATGTAGGAAAATTATTTTTGGATTTTTCCAGAATTGCGAAGTATGTAGGAAATTGACTATTGAAGCGTAAATATGAAGTGTTAGGCATGAGACAAATGTAGGTCTTAATCAGTGAATGAAACTCAAGTTGGATTTTTGTTGGAGACGTGACTCTTGTAATGAAGCACTAAATTGGGAGGAAGTTTGTGTGTTGTAGGTGGTATAGTTCTAGCATATTGTCGAAAATGTTTGAGGAAACTTTGATTCACAACTGGATGTGGGGATGTAATTATTAAAGTTATAATTAGACCAACATTCTGATAAGAACACTGTGGTTTGGTGTAGTTGTGTGACTAAAGAAAATTGAGGATTTATGGGCTATGGAGAAATTAGAGAGTTCTCGACAATTATGATTATTTTGTGCTCAGTATGTTGGTATCATACTTAGTGTCTCGGTTTGATACCTAATTGATGTTTTGTACCAAGTGGGCGTATATGAGGTTATATGATATATTTTGGGCAATTGTACTTCGTCGATAGGATCAAAGTGATAGGAAAATAAGGGAAACTTAGTGGACCTTGAGGAGATTGTTAGACTGCTTGTTCCTCAAGATAACCTTAAGTGCAAGTCGTAGGGAGCACTATTACAATTAGGTTAAGATGGTATAAGCAACTATCATGGTTGTTGGCTACCTATTGACAAATTGAGGAACTGATCATCCCCAATATTTTGTTGATAGTAGACAAAATCATGTTGAATGGAACGAGCGAATCTTACTGGCTATGATAGTGCGTAGAGTTATTAAGCACCCTATGAAAATGGATAGACGACATTTTCTTCTCGTAGGCACGGTGAAACAAGTTATATCATGTATGTTGAGTTTGAGTGTAAACCTAGTAATGTAAGACTCATAATTTATTTATAACAAGAATTAAGACTTACTGTCTAATTATGCCTTATGTTGTTTATTACTATCTATTTACCGTTTTCATTGTCTGTTTGAAAAATTGTAATAAGTGTTGGACTTGCAAATTAATATATGAAAAAAAATTTAGATGTTTCCTTGTTGTTTAATGACTATGTGATTGTCTTAGCATTGTTGAAATTTCAAAAATAATTTTCTATTTAGTTTTTTAAAAAAACGAGCAAGATATACCCGTTGTTTAAATTTTAACAAACTCTGTATGGCACCAAAATTTAGTCGAGTGTTTTATAAATCGACTATAATGAGAATTTGATCTCGTAATATTTTTCTAAATTAAGAAACAAAAATTTTGTCGGATAAAAATTTAGTCGCGAAATTTTGTAAATCTTTAATTTGTAGATTTATTATAAAAATTTTAAGTTATCATCAATAAATTTATCTGTTAACAAAATGCAACCCGTTTAAGAACGGACTCATAGACTGAAGGAGATGATGTGACTTAAAGTCACAAAATATCTAGTTATTTTTACTAAAGTAGGTAGATCTAGAAGTGAGTGATGTGATGTGATGTGATTATGACTAAGTGTCATAAAGGATATTGTGAGATTTTATAATTAAGTTTATGTGATTAATTTTTGTGGTTAGAAATTTTTAGGGATTACTTTGGAATTGAGATAGTAGATTAATTAAGGGAAGGAGAAAAAAAAATACATTTCCCCCTCCCTAGAAAAACAATACATGGCCATCATCATTATCATCATCATCTTACTATATCTTTCTTTAATTCTTCAAAAACATCTTCTCTCATTTCTCTCCAAATCCAAATCTTCTCCTTCATTTTTGAGCAACTTAGAGGCTTCCAATCACAAAACCTTCAATTACAAAGTTGTTTCACTACTTGAAAGGAATGCAAAGAGCTAAGGATTAATAGTTGAGGTAACTATTTCTCCCCTATTTTCTCTCAAACCCGTAAGCATGTATATATAGGGGGAAAATTCATTTTTTGTATGTTTTGAGCTTTAATCTTGCTTGTTTATCATTACTATGGTTGTTATTAATGTTTAGGAAGTTAAATAAATTATTTTGAACTCTTTTTCTTTCAAAATTAAAAAACCCTAAGTAAGGGAGTAAAATGAAAGTGTGTTTTTTTCCTTGGTGCTTTGTTAAGTTTGAAGTTAGAGGAGTTAATAACTTGAATAACAAAAAATGAAATCAAACCCCCAAATTTTTAGTAAGACCAAATTGTTGGACTTTAGTCCTCTTAATCCTAGTTTTGACATAATTAACAAACATACAATGTTCATACATCATATGATAAATCTAACATTTTAATTGAGCAAGATTTCAGGAACAACAATCCAATCCTACACACTTGAAACAAATTGCTTGGAGCATAAGAAATCAACAAAAGTTGAATTTTGACTGATCAAATCGATTGGGAAATCGATTTCATAACAAGGGTGTAAGGAAATATAAATGTTTGTGATTGTATAATCGATTGGGCAATCGACTGACTATATTAGAAATGGAAAATTGAACAAGTCAGTGGCAACCTGGTTTACAGGTTAATCGATTGACAAATCGATTGTAAATATCACAAAATGAAAACTGATTGAAACTAATCGACTGGCAAATCGATTGGGAAGTCACAGGGCATTAGGAAATCGATTGGCAAATCGATTGCTTAAAATGAAATTTCAAAAGTAACTTCACCTGTGACAAACACAATCGATTAGACAATCTATTGTGTGAATTTCAATCAAGTTAAGTTTGGTTACAATCGATTGGGAAATCGATTGAACTAAACATCTGGTAAGAACTTTTCAGAAAACAAATACCAAATCGACTGGCACTTCGATTAACATGAAATTAACTGAGTCACTGTTTTGAAAACACAATCGATTGGGAAATCGATTGAAACAAGCTTTTTGAAACACAATCGATTGGGGAATCGATTGAAACAAATGTTTTGATATCACAGTGAATTCCCAGTTTGTGGCCAAATCAATTATGCGTATTTGTGAATCGATTTATTCTGAAAAGTGCTTTAAAAGAATCGATTGGTAAATCGATTAGCTTATATAGTTTCAAGATTAAAGAAAAATAAGACTCGCGATAATCGATTGGCAAATCGATTAGACATGTTTTATAACTTTAATGAATCGATTGGTAAATCGATTTAGTAGTTGTTTTTCAGAAACTATATAAACTGTTTTTTCAATCTTTTTCTCTCAGAACCTTGATCATAACTTTCACAATTTTGAGAACTCAAGATAACTTCAATAACAGATCACAATACACTTTGTTAACAATCTGATACTGCTTTTTCATATCAAGATCAAAAGATTATCCATAATCATTGAGAGAGCTGAAAAAGTATTCTTGAGAGAAAAGACAATGTCCTCATGAACAATCATTGAATATCCAGATTTGTGAGAAGACACATTGATCAAGATTGAAGACTTCTTTTTGTACTTCTTTTAATCTGTCTGTAACAATACTTTGAAACGAAACGAAAGCTAGAAAGCCAGCTAGAAACTGGTGGCTACCTTCTTGGGTGAGAGGCTCAACAAGAAGGAGTCGTACTTTGATTTTGTGTTAGACTGCTGAGTGTCTACAAGGATCAAAGGGTTGATAGAAAGCCAGCTAGAAACTGGTGGCTACTTTCTTGGGTGAGAGAGCTCAACAAGAAGGAGTCGTACTGTGATTCTATGTTAGACTGCTGAGTGTCTGCAAGGATCAGAGGGTGATCAATAGGAAAGAGATCATTAGAGATAGATAGGTTTCGAGGATGAAACTGGACAATCTGTAATTGATTCTTTCTATTGGAGAAGAAAATCTGAAATCCGATTGGATTGTCAGGACTGGATGTAGGTTGTCTCGTTGACAACGGAACCAGGATAAATTCTTGGTGCAATCTTCTCTAACCCTTAACTCCTTTAATTTTCTATCTTGCAATATTTGTATGTGTGATTAATATTAGATGCATGTTAAACATATTCTGTGTTAGGTAATATTGTTTAAACTGGTAATTTGACTCGCATGCATCTTGGTTAATCTCTTATCAATCTCCTTGTAATTGCTAATCTTGTATGCCGCAATTAATTCCGCTGTGCGTATAATTCTGATTTAATTTCTTAAAGAACTAATACATTCCGATTATTTTGAGGTCATAATAATCAACAATTGGCCTCAGAGCTTGACTTTTCGAGAGGTAAAACTCATAAAAGGAATATGGCCTCAAACGACTTTCTGGGAGAAGGCGCATCATTAGCAAGACCTCCAGCATTCAACGGAACAGCTTACATGTATTGGAAGCACAGGATGATGATATTCCTGGAAGCCAGTGGCATAGACATCCTTGACGCTGTTGAAAACGGTCCATACATTCCCAAGATTGCAGGAACAAATGACTCAATGATTCCCAAGCCTAGAGCCGACTGGTCTGACGACGATAAAAAGAAGGTAGGTTATAATGCTAAAGCTAAGAACATTATAACATCTGCTTTGTGTGCAGAAGAATTCTTTAGGGTATCAAACTGCAAGTCAGCAAAAGAAATGTGGGACATTCTTCAAGAAACACATGAAGGAACCACAGATGTGAAAAGAGCTCGCGTAAAATACACTTATGCACGAATACGAATTATTCAGCATGAAAAAGGACGAATCCATCAGCGATCTGTAGACCAGATTCACACACATTGTGAACAATCTTCACACATTGGAAAACAAGTGAACAACGAACATCAGATTAGAAAAATTATGAGGTGTCTAACCAGAGAATGGCAGCCCAAAATAACTACCATAGCTGAATCCAAAGATCTAGCAAAGATGACAACTGCAACATTGTTTGGAAAACTAAGGGAACATGAAATGGAACTGCATCGGCTGGACGAATCAGAAATGGAAAGCAGGAAAAAGAAGGATTATCCTTGAAGGTCAAGCCCATCAATCGAAAACTGAATCAGATAGCTGCTCAGATGAATCCAGTAGTGAAACTGAAGAGACTGAAAATCGGGTCACTTGTCAAAAAGTTCAAGAAATTGCTGAAAAAGAAAGACAACAAATTCAGAAAACCATCCAGTTCTAAGACTAGTGACAACAAGACAATCAAATGCTATGAATGTGGTAAAACAGGTCATATCAAGTCTGACTGTCACAAGATGCAATACAAAAATAGGACTACAAATACTAAAGACAAGGAACCAGCTCACAAAGCCAGAAGAGCATATATTGCATGAGCGACAACGAACAATCCTCTGCCTCTTCAGGTGAAGAAGAAGCAAATTTATGTTCTCATGGCTCACACTGATTCAAAATCTGACAGTGAGGTTAGTACTACATCTAATCCAACTTATGATGAACTACATGAAGCTTTCAATGAGCTACATGATGATTATGTGAATTCCATAAAACAGTTGTTAAGCACAAAGAAAATGCTTGAACAAATGAAAAATGACCATAAAGAAATTGAAACTTTATGTGAACAACTGAAAAAGGATTCACATGAAAAATCTGCAAAATGCATTGAACTTTGAGAATAATGTTGCATCATTAAAAATCTGATTTATTGAAATTTGCTAATAGTAAAGATAAACTGAATGTCATACTTAGCAATCAAAGACATGTTCATGAAAATCTGGTTTAGGATATACACCAAATATGCATGTTAAAAAGAAATAATAATAGATATGGTATTGGTTATATGCAAACCAGAAATGTCAAACATGGTCAAAAATCTGCTATTGCTAAGAGTATGTATGACATCTTTACTAAACCAAACAAACATTCATCCTTTGATGGCAAATGTCATTTCTGTTGCAGAAAGGGACATTTTGTGTCAAATTGCACATTTAAAAAATTAGCCAATAGAGATGGAAGCAAGTTTGGATAGCAAAGAAATCTGTGTTTGAAACTGACCCCCAGGACCCAATTTGAATTGGGTACCAGATCCAAAACTTAATTATTTTTTGCAGGTGTGCTTGACATCCACCAAGCAAGATTGGTATTTGAAAGTGGATGCTCAAGACACGTGAAAGGAGATAAGTCTGAGAGTCTTGTCTTTAACATTAAATGAAGTTAAATGAAGAAAGATTGGTCAACCAAGTTGTATTGATAACACATAAAAGAGTCAATGCATTTAATCAGAAAGTTTTGTTTTTAAAGCGATTGGGTAATCAATTTCAAGTTTGTTCTCTTTTGTTTAAAGAATCGATGTTGAATCGATTGTTTTAGCCCAGGATTCAAAGTTCAGAGATGTGTATTGAAATGTGCCCGAGCGTCGATTGGAAAATCGACTAGTTCAGTATTCAACGTAAAGACAATCGATTTGGGAAATCGATTAAGTAACTCTGGACATCGATTGAAATCGACTTAAAATGTGACTATTTCTCACTAGCCGTTGAAGGTAATTATTACCAAATCGATTGAGGATTTCCAGAAACGGTAACATTAATCGATTGAGCAATCGATTTACTTGTCAAAGGTTTAATAGGAACAGTTCTAAATCGATTTCCTCACTGATTATCTCCCAAATCTCTCTTTTTTTCTCTGCTTCATCTCTTTGCTCTGTTCTCTGCAACTGATATCTAAAATTCAATCTACACTCTACTTTATCAATTTCTTCAATCTACAAACATGGCTCGAGTGAAACAGACCCAAGCCCATACCCCTTCACCTTCATCATCTTCAACAAGTGGGAACTCCCTCACCTCCACCTACTGTGTCTAAAAGATTCCAATTCCTACGCATAATCCTTGCAAGGACAAGGCAAGCACCTGCACTTAATCAAGAGGTATCTAGAAAAGAAGGAACCACCAACTGAGAAGCTTTTGGCTGATGCTATGAAAGAGATTTCTCAGAAGAAAAAGAAAGAAGCCTGTTACATTACCCCTCTAAGAAAACTCCTGCACGCTAAGATTAAGGAATGCAGAAGTCACATTCCAGCTAAATTTCTTAAAAGGAAAATCCATGAGGGTAAGGACTCTGGATTTTGCTACTGGATACAGAAGTTCACATTCCAAGATCATTTGAGATTTCATGGTCTAAGGTTTTCTTTCATCTACTCTGGACAGTTATCCAAACTGATAGGGAATGTTACGCAAACTCCAGCTTACTGATGACGCGATTCAAGACTCAGTAAAGGAAAAGTTATCAATGTCCTTTGAAGATTTGCTGAGTGAACAGGATTGCCATTTCACGGAACATCTATAGGACGGCAGTTCTGATGCGGATCACTAACGAAGGATGGCGGAGCATCGCTGGACAGGCACACGACAGTGAAGATAATTATGGTTGATGTTATTGTTGAACATCTCATTGCCAATTGTCAGATGAAGTACACAATGAATGGCTTCATGTATACACTACAGGGATGCTTGTACCAAGATTAGGAAACATGCAGTAGTCCAGAAAGTTGACATAATACTGTTATGGATTATCAAAAGACTAAGATGAGTGGATTGGATGTGTAAGGCACATTTAAAAGACTTCACAGAGTAAGCTCATGTTGCCTTATCCACAGCTGTTACAAAGATTCTTAAACACTTCAAGGTATCATTTATGAATGAAGAATCTGTCAAAGACAACCTCATCTTCGGCGAAGCAATTGCGAATCAGATGAAATTGAAGAAAGTAAATGGCATTTGGATTAGGGCCAATGCCAAAATGTTGAGCCAACTCCTCCACAAGCCTCTGAATCAGCAGCTGAGCCTCCTGCAATATGTTGCAAAGATTGATGGAATTTATGCAGCTCAGTGGCACACAATGCCAAAATTGCCTAGAGTCCAATGCAAGGATGGAAGCTAACTTTAACATCTATCCAACAACATCCCTGAAGTCAGTTGTTCAGGATGTGCCTGCAATTCAAGCGCACCTAGGCCTCAAAGCTATCATTCGAAGACACAGCAGATATGTCATCAAGAACTGAAGAACCACAACCAGATCCCCTAGATCGTCTGCGACTCACGGTGAGGAGCACCTGCTGAGGGTAATAACAGCGTCTCTACTTCCCTAGATGATAGTGAGGACCAGCCCACTTTAGGAGATTAGGTGTTTAGCTCTTTAATTTGTGATGTCTTGTTTTGTTTGTTGCTGCTTGCGTTTTTATGTTTTCTTAATAATAATATATATAAGCAAGTTTATTCATTGTGATCAAATTAAGTTGCCATACTGCTCTGTTGCATATCTGTTTGTTTGATCTGATACACTGCACATGTTGTTTAATCTGAATTTCAGTTATCTTAATCCAACTGATATGCTCTGATATAATTGCTCTGATTGTCATTGATCTTGACATACAATGTTAATAATTTCAACCCCCAATGCTTATATGTTGTTTAACCAATAGGGGGAGGAATTCTTTTTCGCCATTTTTGCCTTAACTGACAAAGGGGAGAAAAAATTTAACTTGATATATGCTTGTTGTTGCATTGTTTTTACAATCTGATGATTTGCTCTGATACTTAATAATGTAATTAATAATGTAATAATACTCTATGTTATGTTCTGAAATGCTCAAGTTAAAATTGTATGATTGTAATTTATGCCAAAAAGGGAGATTGTTGGACCTTAGTCCTTTGAAATCCTAATTTTGACATAATTAACAAACATACAATGTTCATACATCATATAATAAATCTAACATTTCATTTGAGCAAGATTTCAGGAACACCAATCCAATCCTACACACTTGAAACAAATTGCTTGGAGCACAAGAAATCAACAAAGTTGAATTTTGACTGAGTAAATCGATTGCGAAATCGATTTCATAATAAGGGTGTAAGGAATATAAATGTTTGTGATTGTATAATCGATTGGGCATCATCTGACTATATTAGAAATGAAATTGAACAAGTCAGTGGCAACCTGGTTTACAGGTTAATCGATTGACAAATCGATTGTAAATATCACAAAATGAAAACTGATTGAAAACTAATCGACTAGCAAATCGATTGGGAAGTCACAGGCATTACGAAATCGATTGGCAAATCGATTGGCTTAAAATTGAATTTCAAAAGTAACATGACCTGTGACTAACACAATCGATTGGACAATCTATTGTGAGAATTTCAATCATGTTAAGTTTGGTTTACAATCGATTGGGAATCGATTGAACTAACATCTGGTAGAAACTTTTCAGAAAACAAATACCAAATCGACTGGACTTCGTTAACATGAAATTAACTCAGTCACTGTTTTGAAACACAATCGATTGGGAAATCGATTGAAACAAGCTTTTTGAAAACACAATCGATTGGGGAATCGATTGAAAACAAATGTTTTGATATCACAGTGAACTTCCCAGTTTGTGGCCAAATCGATTATGCGTATTTGTGAATCGATTTATTCTGAAAAGTGCTTTAAAAGAAATCGATTGGTAAAATCGATTAGCTTATATAAGTTTCAAGATTAAAGAAAACAAGACTCGAGCAATAATCATTGGCAAATCGATTAGACATGTTTTATAACTTTAATGAATCAATTGGTAAATCGATTAGTAGTTGTTTTTCAGAAACTATATAAACTGTTTTTTCAATCTTTTTCTCTCAGAACCTTGATCATAACTTTTTTATATTAACTTTTGAGAATCAAGATAACTTACAATAACAGATCACAATACACTTTGTTTAACAATGCTGATACTGCTTTTTCAGATCAAGATCAAAAGATTATCATAATCATTAGAGACATGAAAAAAGTATTCTTGAGAGAAAAGACAATGTCCTCATGAACAATCATTGAATATCCATATTCGTGAGAAGACACATTGAACTGATCAAGATTGAAGACTTCTTTTTGTACTCTTTTAATCTGTCTGTAACAATACTTTGAAACGAAACGAAAGCTAGAAATTAAGCTAGAAACTGTGGCTACCTCTTGGTAGAGAGGTCTCAACAGAAGGAGTCGTACTTTGATTTTGTGTTAGACTGCTGAGTGTCTACAAGGATCAAAGGGTTGATAGAAAAGCCAGATAGAAACTGGTGGCTACTTTCTTGGGTGAGAGAGCTCAACAAGAAGGAGTCGTACTGTGATTCTGTTGTTAGACTGCTGAGTGTCTACAAGGATCAGAGGGTTGATCAATAGGAAAGAGATCATTAGAGATAGATAGGTTTCAGGGATGAAACTGGACATCTGAAATTGATTCTTTTCTATGGAGAAGAAAATCTGAAATCCGAATTGGATTGTCAGACTGATGTAATTGTCTCGTTGACAACTAACCAGGATATTCTTGGTGCAATCTTCTCTAACCCTTAACTCCTTTAATTTTCTATCTTGCAATATTTGTATGTGTGATTAATATTAGATGCATGTTAAACATATCATTCTGTTAGGTAATATTGTTTAAACTGGTAATTTGACTCGCATGCATCTTGGTTAATCTCTTATCAATCTCCTTGTAATTGCTAATCTTGTGCCGCAATTTAATTCCGCTGTGCGTATAATTCTGATTTAATTTCTTAAAGAACTAATACATTCCGATTATTTCGAGGTCATAATAATCAACACAAATATGGCGTGTCTTAATGTGAAAAATTGATTTTTGTATGTGTTTGAGTTATATAATGAGTTGTTTTTCAAATAAATGAGTTTGAACTCAAAATAGAAATTTTTATTAGAGAGTTTAAGTTAGTAAAGTTAAGACTTTTGCAAGTGTCTTTGGTTGTGTTTTTTTTTTTTTTATAATTAAAAATGACAACTAGGATGTTAGGTGTTTGGGGACCAAAGTGATATAATTTAAAAAA
>PGTU02008741.1:0-14165 GCA_002896215.2 Cicer echinospermum
ATTATGTTATATATTCTAAAAGATCATGTTGAATTAAAATAGAACTTACACACATTAACATGTTAACTTGTTCATTTAGAGGTGAGTGGTTTACACTTTCGTACAAAAATCAACGTCATATCTATGAAATATGTCAATGGTGAAATTTTTATAAATAAAATCTAACTAATGAGTAATTCAAACGAAAGGTTATCTAACAATGTAAATGTAAATTGAAGTTGCAATATATGAGACTATCAACTCATCCAAAACATAAAGTTCACATGCCTACAATTTGTCTCAATCAACCTCACAAAATATGGATCCTACACATGATGAGTAGTGTTAGAAAACATATCTGAATAACCAAAATCACACATTTGAGTAATAAAATCATGACACATTAAGATTATAATTATAAAAATAATAAACATGAGGAATTTCAGGACATAAATGACTCGTGATAAAATAACATATGATGTAATATTCCATAATTAAGAAACTATATAGAAGAAGATATACATGACAAAACTAGAAAGATCAAACCTCTAATAAAGGCATGACAAACTAGAAAGATCAAACCTCTAACAAAGGCAACAAATAGTGTTGGAGCTTGTCTGATATTCTTCTGCTAATAACTCATTAATTACCAAATCAACACTTGGAAAAGGAGTTCCATGCAAAATAGTTTCAATAAGCCCCGTAAAAAATTGAACCAAACGTTCCTATTGTCTATAGTCACTGAAGTGATTTGATGACTTGCAATTTGTGAGAAAGTAAAAATCAATATTTTATCTCCCAAATTAATCATGAAAAAATAAATTTTTTAAATTATCATATTAATTTCTTTAAGAGTCCGAATTTCAATCTCTAACTGATACCATTTTACAAAATTATACTAAACATAAAAATATTTTCAATGAATCAAAAAATTCTTAGTTGAATCATATTTTGCATGTTGTATACATATCAATTAAGAAACAAAATTATTGATCTAAGTTAGGATCTTCGAATTATTAACATTTCATGTTTCCAAATTTTTTCGTATTTCACATCATTTTTATTTGTGGGCTTATCAGATGTCTCATCAATATAACTCCACATCCTATTTCCTTTCAAATTTTTTTCTAACATAGCTCTAAATAGAGTCATTTTTATATGTTGAGTTGGACATTATTAGATTAATGAGAATAATCCTTATCACCAACCATATTACAATCACAAAAATACAAAAAAAATAAAATAAGGGTAACTTGATAGTGGAAAATGAGTGGTAGAACAAATACCAGAGCAATAGAAATATATCCGCTTAAGAATGATACACTGAAAAATAGACACAACCGCACTGAATAAGAATCAAAGTGTGCCGCTTAGAAAAAGGAGAACGAAAGTCGCTCCGCATCAAAGAATGAGAAAACAATCACGTTGTAGATAAAAGTTGACTACACCTACAATATAGAGGAAGAAAAATCAATTCACAATACAAATGAGTCATACGATAGACCCCAAAATTTGTGGACCATTTTACAATCAATCATAAAATCCACAAAACTCTTATATCATGTTAATAATAAAGGTTCGAAGAGAAAACGAGAAGAGGAGACAAAGAAAGATAAAGAGAAAGAAAATTTCAATTCCAATTATGATTTTGTCTAATGTATACAAGTAAGATAATCTTGTACTATACACAAGTTTATGTTGCACCATTAGATCAATAAGTTCCATCATATCTCATTTGACTCAATTGTCGTTGTAAGTCATGAGCTTCCCTGATCATGTTTTTGATTTAACTCCCAAACACACAGTACATAAAATACTTGATTGATCTAATGTTTTGAATTGAGAAATATTTCAGGCAAACAAGAAGACACCATACACTTGGAACAATAGCTTGCAACTCAAGGAATCAACCAAAGTTGGAGGATGCACTTGAGAAAGACGCAAAAATGTATAGTGTTATTAGGTGTCATAGTAATAAGTTTAGTAGACTAATCACTATGGTCTCACAATTAAGCCTTTGCCAATGAATATAAATCAATCAACCAATAAGTCAATTGATGAATCGATTGATAAATCGATTGTCTAACTCAGAACAAGTGTTTTCACTGCACAAATCGATTGGGCAATCGATTAGTAAAATGTTTATGGTGAAACCTGAGTTCTGGGATATATTCAATCGATTGGATAATCGATTGGGCAATCCATTGAGCAATCGATTTAGCAAGTCACAGAAACAACCAGTTATGGGATCAATCGATTGACAAATCGATTGTGACGAAGTTTTTAAAATTAGGAATAAGTTCTGTGATCCAACAAATCGATTGGGACATCAATTGATTTAGTTTTCTTAAACTCGAAGTTTGAAGCAATCGATTAGACAATCGATTGCAGATAATCATTTACCAGAACTATGTTAAATAAATCGATTGGCAAATAGACTTTGACAAAACAGCTGAGGTTCTGTAACAAGCACAATCGATTGGCAAATCGATTGACGTTTATGTCTGAGCCACTTTGATCAGCACAATCGATTGGAAATCGATTGAATGGAAAGTCTGATTTCACGTGATCAGCAACAATCGATTGACGAATCGATTGAAGCTAAATTTTTAAGTTAAAAAAAGGATCCAACTCCATGCCAAATCGATAGGACTGTGTTAATGAAGCGACTGAGCAATCAATTGTTTTGATCTCGTTTGTTGGAAAACACTATAATCGATTACTCAATCGATTTGGATAAAATCATAGTATCAGTTCTGATTGATGTATTAAAAGATCAAATGCAAATCGATTCATGCTACTATATGATCAGATTCTAAGAAACAACCAGACCTGCGAAACATTAGGCAATCGATTAAAGCATATAAACATCTGATTGGGAAATCATTTCCTGGATTTCATCTCAATTAATATATAATAAGTTGATTCGAATCACTTTTACCAAATAATTTTACACAAATTTTCACACAACTTCCTTCGCTAATTTAATCTTCTGACACAGACTTTTGGAAAACTTTAAACAAAACATCTATTAACAAACACTTTGAGAGAAAAGTTTTACAACCACACAAACATTCATTGCCCAAATACTTTTTGTGTGAGAACCAATATAGTGATTGGGTCAAATTCATGATACTTCTTTAGTTCTTTGTAAAATACAATTCTTTGTAACTGAAGGTTTAGAAAATCCAGTTTGGACACTGGTGGCTATCTTCGTTGTTGAGAGGACTCATCAAGAAGAAGCTTTACTGTGCTCTTGGAAGAGTTTGTAGAGGAACTATGGGATACAATGGTCTCTAAATAGAATAGAGAGAGAGTTTTAAGATTGATAGGCCGGGAGCGCTGGAACATCTGTAAAACACTCTCAGATTCTATTGAAAAAGGCTGAAATCGTTTAATTTCGGGACTGGACGTAGGTCGTCTGATAGACGGCTGAACCCGTATAAAATCTCGGTGCAATCTCTCTATCCCTTATCTCTTTACTTTTCATGTTGATCTTGTATGCTATGTTATAATTCCGCTGTGTACTCTTTGTATGAATCTTGCATTGTTAATATTGGAATTAAAATTGAACACATTGGATTTGATCTTAATTCTCTGATTTTTAATCAAAGAAGTCATATTTTTCCAACAATTGGCATCAAGAGCCTATCTTTTTTAGAGAAAAACTCATAAAAGAACATGACTTCTTTAGATTTCGTAGGAGAAGGGGCATCTCTAACCAGACCCCTGCCTTTAATGGTACAACATACATGTACTAGAAAGAGAGGATGCTCATCTTTCTAGAAGCATGTGGGCTGGACATCTTAGAGGCAGTGGAGAATGGTCCCTACGTGCCTAAACTTGCAGGCACTGAAGGATCATCCATCATCATCAAACCAAGATCTGATTGGTCTGATGATGACAAAAAGAAAGTTGGTTATAATGCTAAGGCCAAGAATATTATAACATTTGCTTTGAGTGCAGAAGAATTCTTCAGGGTGTCAAACTGCAAATCTGCAAAGGAAATGTGGGATACGCTTCAGGAAACACATGAAGGCACCACAGATGTGAAAAGGGCCAGAACAAATACTCTCATGCATGAGTATGAATTGTTCAACATGAAGAAGGATGAATCAATCAGTGACCTGCAGACAAGATTCACACACATCATCAACAATCTTCATGCCCTAGGAAAAGTTGTAGACAATGAGCAACAAATAGGAAAAGTAATGACGTGCTTGACAAGAGAATGGCAACCCAAAATCACTGCCATTGCTGAATCAAAGGACCTGGCAAACATAACCATTGCAACATTATTTGGAAAGCTTAGGGAACATGAGATGGAATTGCACATATTTAATGAGTCAGAAAAATCTACCAGGAAAAGCAAAGGACTTTCACTGAAGGCTCAGACTCACAAAGCAAAATCTGAACGAGATACTGATGATTCAGAAAGTGAATCTGATGAAGAGCTTGAGATAGGTATGTTGGTCAGAAAATTCAAGAAATTTCTGAAAAAGAAAGGAAGCCAGTCAAGAAAACCACAAAATTCAAAGATTAAAGGCTTCAGCAAGAGTGATACCAATGAATAGCAAAGTCATAACTTGCTATGAATGTAGGTAAAACAGGCCACATCATATCTGAGTGTTATAAACTGCAAAAACAAAAACAAGCCTGTGAAGACTAAGGAAACGATCAACACCTTCTTCAAACAAAGAGAGCTTGTACATTGCCCTGGAACGACAATGATGAAGATTCATCTGAAGATTCAGAAGATGAAGAAGCCAACTTGTGTCTCATGGCAAACACTGACTCAGAATCTGACAGTGAAGTAAGTACACACTTCTAATCCATCCTATGATGAACTGCATGATGCCTTTAATAAACTGCATGCTGAATATGTTAGTGTACTCAAACAATTAATCAGTACTAAGAAAACTGTTAGAAGAAAAATGCATGTTGTATGATGAAATCATCTGAAGCATGAGTCTCTTAAAGACATCAATGAAAATCTGAAAAAGGAAAATCATGAACTGAAATGTGATGTAGCTAAGTTTAATAGTGGTAAAAAACAATATTAGATAGACTCTTAGTAAATCAAGAACAATCTAAATGTTAACATCTGGACTTAGGCTATAAACAAAAACATGCATGTTTAAGGGCATCAAGAAGTTTGTTAAATACCTAACACAAATGCATGATAACTTTACTAGATCGCAATCTCGAATCATCCCCTGCTGTTGAATATTGTCATTGTTTGTATGCAAAAACGGGGCATATGGTTTTCATTGCAAACTGAAAATACTTGCCAACAGAGGATGGAAACAAATTTGGAAAGTTAAGAACACAAGCATTTGAAACTAACCCCCCAGGACCAATTTGAATTGGGTACCTAAATCCAAAACTTGAATCAATTTTTTGCAGATATGCTTCCAGGAACATCCCAGGAATCAATCCATGGTACTCTAGATAGTGGATGCATCCAAGCATATGACTGGAGACAAATCAATGGTCTTGTCTCTGAACTTAAAGGAAGGAGGCTTTGTCAAGTATATGGATGACAATAACAAAGGTGAAAAAATCCTAGGCCTTTGAGAGACATCGGAAACAAATCATCTACAGTGATTAAAGATGTTCTGTATGTCAAGGATCTAAAGCACAACTTGTTAAGCATAAGTCAGTTGTGTGACAAAGGATTCCAGGTACAATTTACTTCTATGTGTTGTACTCTTGAGCATAAGGAAGTTAAAGGTATGAAATTGACAGGTAAAAGAGTTAACAATATTTACATGATAGATTTTGATTCCTTACCTGCAAATGATATATGTTGCTTATTATCTAATGCTGATGAGAACTGGTTGTGGCATAAGAGAGTGGCCCATATTCATATGGATCACTTGAATAGACTAGTTAGTAAGCAGTTAGTCCTAGGTCTCCCAAATAGGAAGTTTTCTAAGGATAGGTTATGTGACTCCTGTGAGAGGAGTAAGCTAGTTAAGTCTTCTTTCCCCCCTATAGACTTAGTTCAAACCAGTAGGGTCTTACAGTTAGTACATATGGATCTTTTTGGTCCATCTCAGGTTAGAAGTTTTGGAGGGAACCATCATATGAATGCTCATTTGGGTAAGTATTATGTAAGACACATGAGTTCACACACTAAGGTTCACATGGACATATTTCTCTGACTCCACAAGAAGTGAGGCATTCTCAACTTTAAAACAAATTCGCCACGTTAATGGTTACAAAATAGAGAAAACAACAGAATAATCATATCCATTATAAAGTGATCATGGAGAGTGATTTCACAAAATGAATTCCTTCAAACCTACTGTGCCCACATCATGGAATCCAACACATATATTCAGCCCCTAGAACTCCACAACAAAATGGAGTAGTAGAAAGGAAGAATAGATCCTTAGAGGAACTAGCTAGGACCATGCTTAAGGACTCTAACCTTCCTAAATACTTTTGGGCTGATGCCATAAACACTGCCACTCATGTAGTGAATAGGGTTCTTATTAGGCCTATACTTAGAAAGACTCCCTATGAGTTATACAAGGGTAGAAAACCTAACATATCTTACTTTAGGGTCTTTGGATGTAAGTGCTTTGTGTTAAACAATGGCAAAGAACATCTAGGTAAGTTTGATCCTAAGGCAGATGAGGGTATCTTTCTAGGTTATTCCCAGTCTAGTAAGGCCTATAGAATCTACAATAAAAGAACCAAAACTATAGAGGAATCTGTTCATGTAAAATTTGATGAAATGTTTGCTGAAAACTTGAACAACACTCCTCCTATAGTTGGTAACTCTTTGGATGATATTGTAGAATCTGAACCAATAGAACCTAGTGAACTTGTACCTCCAACCAACCTTGACTGTGTAGAACCTATTAGAGAAGATGATTTACCCAAAGAATGGATGTTTACCAAAAACCATCCCATAGACAACATTATTAGAGAGATTTCAAAAGGAGTTTCAACCAAAAAATCCCTTAGAGAATTTTGCAACCTTACTGCCTTTGTTTCTCAATAGAACCCAAAAACATTAATGAAGCTCTTATGGACCATGACTGGATAGTAGCCATGCAAGAGGAGCTCAATCAGTTTGAGAGAAACCAAGTGTGGACTCTAGTTCCAAGACCAGAGGATAAACATGTCATAGGAACTAGGTGGGTGTTTAGAAACAAAATGGATGAGAATGGTGTTATTACTAGGAATAAAGCTAGGTTAGTGGCCAAGGGTTACAACCAAGATGAGGGAATAGACTATGATGAAACCTATGCCCCAGTAGCTAGACTAGAAGCCATTAGAATCATGCTTGCTTATGCATGTATAATGGACTTTAAACTTTATCAAATGGATGTTAAAAGTGCCTTTTTGAATGGAGACATTCAAGAGGAAGTTTTTGTAAGTCAAACACCTGGTTTTGAAGATCCTAAGCTTCCAAATCATGTGTTTAAACTGACAAAAGACCTCTATGGCTTGAAACAAGCTCCAAGAGCTTGGTATGACAAGCTGAGCAATTTCCTCTTACAAGAAAATTTTTCAAGGGGAAATGTAGACAAGACACTTTTCATCAAAAGACAAGGAAAAGACATTCTATTGGTCCAAATCTATGTTGATGACATAATATTTGGATCAACAAATGATAAGCTTTGTAAATATTTTGAAAATACAATGAAAGGTAGATTTGAAATGTCCATGATGGGAGAATTAACTTACTTCTTGGGATTTCAAATCAAACAAAGCAAGAATGACATTTTCCTAAGTCAAACCAAATACTGCAATGATCTTTTAAAGAAATTTGGTTTTGATAAGTTTAAATCCATTGATACACCTATGAGTCAAGCCTGCTACTTAGATAAAGATGAGAAAGGTAAAACTGTATATATGACTATGTTTAGAAGCTTGATAGGATCCCTACTATACCTAACAGCTAGTAGACCAGATATCATGTTTAGTGTGTGCATGTGTGCTAGATACCAAGCCAATCCAAAGGAATCCCACCTTAGTGCAGTCAAGTGGATTTTTAGATATCTCATAGGAACCAAAAATCTAGGTTTGTGGTATCCTAAGGGATCTACTTGCACTCTAGTTGGTTATTCTGATTCTGATTTTGCTGGATGCAAATTGGACAGAAAGAGTACATCTGGTACTTGTCAACTACTAGGGAACTCTCTTGTCTCTTGGCATAGCAAGAAACAAACAGTGTTGCACTCTCAACTGCTGAAGCTGAGTATGTAGCAGCTGGTAGCTGTTGTTCACAGATTCTTTGGATGCAGCAACACCTCTTAGATTTTGGTGTTGATCTAGGTACAATGCCCATTATTTGTGATAATACTAGTGCTATTAATATCACTAAGAACCCTGTCATGCATTCTAGGACTAAGCACATAGAGATTAGGCATCACTTCATTAGAGACCAATACCAACAGGGCAAGATTAGGCTGGAATATGTCAATACAACTGAGCAGTTGGCTGACGTTTTCACCAAGGCCTTGCCCAAGGACAGTTTCTTCTTTATAATAATGAAACTGGGCATTATTGATCTCAATGAAATCTGATTCATATGACCAAATCGATTGCTAACTCGATTATTATGTGACCAGATAGGACAAATGCATTACACAATCGATTGTATAATCGATTTATGATGCATAGTGTTTTAATTTATCAAAATTGGAAACACGATAATCGATTGCATAGTCGATTTGTTTGGTATTTAGTGTTTTATTTCTCTATGTCACATTCACTGGAATCGATTTCATAATCGATTGATCACATCTCAGAAGCAGATTGCTGAAGTTTGCTTTACCTCAATCGATTGGTAAATCGATTATATATTTGGAAAAAGGTTTAAAGAATCGATTGTTTGGTCAAGTCATCTACAAATTTGAGAAGATTTTCAGACTCAAGCCCGAGCATCGATTGGATCAACTTTGTTTTGGACCTCAACTTATGACAATCGATTTGGGAATCGATGTTAAATTTTTGAAATTTGCTGAACATAGGAGGCAATCGATTTGGACATCGATTTAGTAAAGAAGGATAAGTTACAAAATTGATTTGGAAATCGATTGACAATATATCTGTTGAGGAAAAATTATAGCCGTTGGAGTGGGTTTAACGGATACTTTTTGAACCACGTTAACCTAATCGATTGGGCAATCGATTTAGTAAACCCAGAAGTGAAAAATAATCGATTGGGCAATCGATTCTGCACAGTGCTATAAAAACCTGGAAAACCCTAAATCGATTTCACAATCTATTTTCACATTCTCCTCTCAGTTTACTCATTCAACTTCAAATTTCTCAGCATCCAATCTTTCTCAGTCATCAATCTTCAACTATCTACCATGGCTCGAGTAAAAAAAACAGCCAGACGCCCATCATCATCTTCTAAATCCATTTCACTGGATTCTTCTTCTACCTCAAGTGGAAGAACATTTTCACCTTCACCTCCTCCACCTCCCTCACCTCCAGCTAAACGTGTTTCTATTCCTACCAATAAAGTATTGGCAAAGGATAAAGGCAAAGCTGTTGCCACCACTCAGGAACCAAGCAAGAAGAGGAAGGCTCCTCAGACTGAAAAATTAATGGGTGATGCTATGAAGGGAGCCACCCAGAAAAAGAAGAAGCCTTCATCTCCACCAAAGAAGATTCAGCCTTCAAAGGACAAACAAGTTGAAGGCAAGTCTCTTCCTGATTCCTTTTTAAAGAGAAAAATCCAAGAAGCCAGAACTTTGGATTTCACTTTTTTTGATACAAATGGTTTTACTTTTCAAAACCATTTGAGGTTTCGTGGACTCGAAGACTTCCTCTCCTGCTCACTGGAAGTTTATCCAAAGCTAATGAGAGCTTTCTACTCCACGTTCATCCTCACCAAAACTGGTTTTGCTGCTGAGGTTAAAGGAAAAAGAATTTCCATGACTTTTGAGGAGTTTTCAAAGCTCAATGGTTTACCATTCAGTGGGTACACCATTGATGGATGAGCACAAGATGCCCTGATGATGAAGGTTGGGAAACTTCAATAGACAAGCATGCGGCGATACAGGAACTCATGATCGACGGTTTTGTTGAGAAGGTTTCTCTTCCAACAGGCCAGATGAAGGTTGAGCACCGGATGTTAGTACCTAGAGCTGGAAATCATGCGGTTGTACAGCGGCTGGATATTATCCTGCTGTGGGGGCTGTACAAAGAGCTCAGGATGAGCTGGGCTTGGATAGTGCTGTTGAACATGATGGAGTTAGCACAAGGCAAGCACATCCTACCCTATCCCCAATTGGTGACGAAGATTCTGAGGCATTTCAAGGTGTCTCTAGCCAATGAAGAATCTCTCAAAACCACACTGACATTTGGTGAATCAATTGTGAACCAAATGCAGCTGCGACACATTAACGGAGTATGGACGAGAGCTCCATCTACTGCTGATCATGCACAACCCAGTGCTGATCAAGCCCAACCAAGTGCCCAACCACCTGCACCTGCTGAAGAATCTTCTGAGATTATGGCGAAGCTGCTGGAGTTCATGAAGATTCAAGCTGCCCACAACGAAAGAGTGGAAGCCTCTCTTCGAAAGCTCCAATCAACTTTGAACTCTGTGGTTCAGGATGTGGATGCTATTCAGGAGCATTTGGGGCTCAAAATGTCTTTTGAAGACATTGCTGAGATCGGACGGCAATCAACCGAAGAACCAAACCAAGCCAACCTAGATGGTTCTGATCCTCATGGGGAGGAGACACCTGCTGAGGTTAATACATCGGTCTATCCTTCTCCTGCTGGTGATAATGAGAATCAGCCCTAGATTTGTTGTTTAGGTTTAGTTTCTTTGTTGTTTGTCTTGCTCTTGTACTGCTCTTGATTTGCTATCTTTGTAAATATTTTTTTTTGTACATATATTTTTGTTTAATCAACTCTCTTTGTATATTTCTTTTTGCATTTTATGACAAAAGGGGGAGATTGATTTAACTTGTGATTATTTGCTCTGATATTTTACATGTTGATCATATAATGCTCTGATGTATGGATATATGCTCTCATATATGTATATGCAATACTAATGCCATATGATCTGATATGCTACATATGCTCTGATATTAACTCTGATATATGCTAACTTGTGATCTGATGTAATACTACTCTGATACAATGCATATTGCTCTGATAAAATGTATTCTGATACACAACATTGTACCATGTTTGCACTCTGATACCTTTCTGTACTGATGTTGTTGAAATGTGTCATACATTCCAAACCTCAGGGGGAGATTTTAAAATAATCTCAATGTTAAAACTGTGTATTTGTCATTAAATCAAAAAGGGGGAGTTTGTAAGTCATGAGCTTCCCTGATCATGTTTTTGATTTAATTCCCAAACACACAGTACATATGAAATACTTGATTGATCTAATGTTTTGAATTGAGAAACATTACAGGCAAACAAGAAGACACCATACACTTGGAAAAATAGCTTGCAACTCAAGGAATCAACCAAAGTTGGAGGATGCACTTGAGAAAGACGCAAAAATGTATAGTGTTATTAGGTGTCATAGTAATAAGTTTAGTAGACTAATCACTATGGTCTCACACTTAAGCCTTTGCCAATGAATATAAATCAATCAACCAATAAGTCAATTGATGAATCGATTGTCTGACTCAGAACAAGTGTTTTCACTACATCAATCGATTGGGAAATCGATTAGGTAAAATGTTTTTAGTGAAACCTGAGTTATGGGATAAAACCAATCAATTGGACAATCGATTGGGCAATCCATTGAACAATCGATTTAGCAAGTCACAGAAACAACCAGTTATGGAATCAATCGATTGACAAATCGATTGTGACCAAGTTTTAAAATCAGGAATAAGTTCTGTGATCCAACAAATCGATTGGGACATCAATTGATTTAGTTTTCTTAAACTCCAAGTTTGAAGCAATCGATTAGGCAATCGATTGCAGATTAATCATTCATCAGAACAACTTTGATCAAATAGATTGGCAAATAGATTTTGTCAAAATAGCTGAGGTTCTGTAACAAGCACAATCGATTGGCAAATCGATTGACGTTTATGTCTAAGTCACTTTGATCAGCACAATCGATTGGAAAATCGATTGATGGAAAAGTCTGATTCACTGTGATCAGCGCAATCGATTGACGAATCGATTGAAGCTAATTTTTAAGTTACAGAAAGGATTCAACTCATTGCCAAATCGATTAAGACTGTGATTAGGAAGTCGACTGAGCAATCGATTGTTTTGATCTCGTTGTTGGAACAAAAAACCTATAATCGATTACTCAATCGATTTGGATAAAATCATAGTATCAGTTCTGATTGATGTATTAAAAGAATCGATTGGCAAATCGATTCATGCTTATATGATTCAAGATTCAAGAAAAACAAGACCTGCGAAAATCGATTAGGCAATCGATTAAAGCATTATAAAATCGATTGGGAAATCGATTGTCCTGGTATTCTCTTTGAATATATATAAGCTAATTCAATCACTTTTGAAAATAATTTTACACAACTTTTGATAATCTTTGACACAACTTTTGGAAAACTTTTCACAACCTTTGAACAACCTTGAGAGAAAAGTTTTACAACCACACAAACATTCATTGCCCAAATACCTTTTGTGTGAGAACCAATATAGTGATTGATTCAAAAGTCATGATACTTCTTTAATCCGTTGTAAAATACAATTCTTTGTAACTGAAGATTTAGAAAATCCAGTTTAGAAACTGGTGGCTATCTTCGTTGTTGAGAGGACTCATCAAGAAGAAGCCTTACTGTGATCTTGGAAGAGTTTGTAGAGGAACTCTGGGATACAGTGGTTGCCAAATAGAATAGAGAGAGAGTTTTAAGATTGATAGACCGGGAGCGCTGAAACATCTGTAAAACACTCTAAGATTCTATTGAAAAGGCCGTAATCGTTTAATTTCGGGACTGGATGTAGGTCGTCTGACAGACGGCTGAACCAGTATAAAAATCGTGGTGTACTACTCTCTATCCCTTATCTCTCTTTACTTTTCATGATTAATCTTGTATGCGATCTTTAATTTCCGCTGTGTATAATCTGTATGAATCTTGCATTGTTAATATAGGAATTAAAATTGAACACGTTGGATTTGATCTTAATTCTCTTATTCTTAATCAAAAGAAGTCATATTTTTCCAACAGTCGTACCTATTAATCCAATTACGAAAACAAACTTGTATGTGGTGTAAGACTTATCTAACTTTTCCCCATAATCATGATTATCGAAAATTGAGTAATACAACCATTAACCACTTTAATATTTAAATGTGTGAAGAATTGTCACAGTAGTTTTTCAATGTATCAAAATTACAACAAAATACTCAAATATGTCTTTTGTTAGTCATTTTAATCATTAAATTTATTTTTAATTTATCAGTTTAGCCCTCAAATGTGTTTTTCATTGGCTATCTTAGATTTTTTGACAACAATCAATGGTAATAATTGATTTTATTAATATTTTGCTAAAGATGAATATTATAAACTTCAACTTCTTTATCACTTTACTCCTTAACTCCGCTACTCCTGACACAAAAAGTAAGTCATATTCTCTATTGATCAACTTAATTTATATCCACATTTCAAATTCAAAAACTACACTGATTCGTACATTTAAAAAACCAAATAACTATTTACCCACTTTTAACACTTCTAACCTTTCTTCTTTTAACATTTTTTTTAATTCGTGAGACTATATGAGGCTGTCTGATTTTACATTAGCAAGTCATGTACGAAAATGTCTTGCTCATGATTACTTAAGAATGAAAAAGTATATTTATATTTATTAGTTATGAATCCAAAGTTTCAACCATCAACATCTTTTTTTATTTCTCAGAAGTAATAATAAGATAGAAACTCGATTACTATTTGTTTTATAGATACAAGAGAAAATAATTATATCTCTCAAAATTTAACTCAATGAAATGATACTAATTCAATTAGTGTCTCAGTTGTAAAGAACAAAACCATTAATTTATATTTATCAAAAGTGTATAATAAATTATTCTTTCAGTTTAAGAGTTAGACATGAACAATCATCAACAATATTAAAATTAGAGAATCTCTATCATGCACCCTTCAAAAAAGTCCATGGTTGGATCTTTAAAAAATACCGGATATAGCAGGTTGACACAGTAAAAAATCTGGTTGTTTGGTTTTTTAAGTTTA
>PGTU02008745.1:0-11443 GCA_002896215.2 Cicer echinospermum
CGTCTCCCTATGCTTATTCTTGTCCAATTAAGGGTTTTAACCAATCTTGTGCATGCAATACCAGTCATGTGTGTCAATAGGATGAACATTTAGGTATTTTCGTCTCCTAGGCTTATATCCTTCATCCTATAGGTGTTTCTCATTGGATGAACATTAGGTAGGTCTTAGCGTTGTCGCAACTTAACCAATCTTTGTGCATACATTATAAGTTCTTTTGTGTCATTGGATGAACATTTAGGTCATTTCGTCCTCCTAGGCTTATTCTTGTCCAATTAGGGTTTTAACCAATCTTGTGCATCCAATAAGTTCATTTGTGTCATTGGATGAACATTTTAGGTCATTTTCGTCCTACTAGACTTATTCTTGTCCAATTAGCGGTTTTTAACCAATCTTGTGCATCCAATAAGTTCATTTGTGTGATTGGATGAACATTTAGGTCATTTTCGTCCTCCTAGACTTATTCTCTTGGTGAAACATTTCAGTTCTGTTTTAAGGTAAACCAATCTTGTGCATCCAACAAGTTCATTTGTGTCATTGGATGAACCATTTAGGTCATTTTCGTCCTCCTAGGTTTATTCTTGTCCAATTAGGGTTTTTAACCAATCTTGTGCAATCAATAAGTTCATTTTGTGTCATTGATGAACATTTAGGTCATTTTCGTCCTACCTAGGCTTATTTCTTGTCCAATTAGGGTTTTTCCAATCTTGTGCATCCAATAAGTTCATTTGTGTCATTGGATGAACATTTAGGTCATTTTCGTCCTCCTAGGCTTATTCTTGTCGTCGTAGGGTTTTTAACCAATCATGTGCATCCAACAAGGTGTGTTTGTGTCATTGAGAATGAACATTTAGGTCATTTCGTCATCCTCCCTAGGTTTATTCTAGTCCAATTAGGGTTTTTAACCACCATCTCTGTGCATCACATAATTTCATTTGTGTGTCATTGGATGAAACATTTAGGTCATTTTCGTCTCCCCTAGGTTATTCTTGTCAACTATAGGGTTTTTAACCAAATCTTGTGCATCCAATACGTGTGTTTGTGTCATTGGATGAATATTTTATCCTAGTCATTTTCGTCTCCAATGGCTTATGTGTCTTGTGAAATCAATTCAGTGGTTTTTAACCAATTATTGTGCATCCACTAGGTGTGTTTGTGTCATTGGATTATCTTTAGATCATTTATGTCCTCCTAGGCTTATTATTTCGTGTCCTAGCTTTTGGTTTTTGTACCAATCATCTGTGCATCAAATAGGTTCATTTGAGTAATTGGTAGCAGGAATTTAGGTATAGTCGTCTCCATAGGTTTTTTGGTTGTCCAATTAGGTAAGAATCTTGTGCATTCTATAATTGTCATTATTATTGATAACATTTGGTATTTTCGTCCTCACCTAGAGCTATTCTTGTCCAATTTAGGGTTTTTAACCAATCTTGTGCAGAAATAGTTCAGAAATCATTGGATGAACATTTAGGTCTTTTCGTTCCTCCCAAGCTTATTCATGTCCATTTAGGTTTTTTACCAATCTTGTGCATCCAATAAGTTCATTTGTGTCAATTAGATTGTTTAGTCATTTCGTCCTCCCTAGGATTATTCTTGTCCAATTTGGCAACATTCCGAGTTTGCTAGATGGTATTTAAAACTCAATCTTGTGTCATAATTCTTGTCAATAGTGCATCAATAAGTTCGTTTGTGTAATTGGATAGAAACATTTAGGTCATTTTCGTCCTCCCATAGGACTTATTCTTTGTCCCATTAGGGTTTTTAACCAATCTTGTGCATCCAATAAGTTCATTTGTGTTCATTGGATGAACATTTAAGTCATTTTCGTCCTCCTAGTGCATATTCTATCCAATTAGGGTTTTAACCAATCTAGTGCATCCAATAAGTTCATTTAGTGTAATTGGATTCTTAGGTCACATCTATATCGTTTGTCGCAATTAGGGGTTTATAACCAATCTTGTGCATCCAATAGGTGTGTTTGTGTCATTGGAAATTGAACATTTAGGTCATTTTCGTCCTCCTAGGCTTATTCTTGTCCAATTAGGGTTTTTTAACCAATCTTGTGCATCAACAAGTTCATGTTTGTCATTGGATGAACATTTAGGCGCATTTTCGTGTCCAGACTATTCTTGTCGTGTAGGGTTTTTAACTACTCTTGTGGATGCTATTCAGGTGTGTCATTTGATGTCATTTATAACGTCCTATATAGGTTATTCTTGTGTCATTAGGGTTATTAAGCCAATCTTGTGCATAAATAAGTCATTTGTGTCATTGATAACATTTAGGTCATTTTCGTCCTCCTAGGCTTATTCTTGTCCAAATTAGGGTTTTTAACCAATCTTGTGCATCATAAGTTCATTTGTGTATTGGATGAACATTTAGGTCATTTTCGTCTCCCTTAGGCTTATTCTTGTCCAATTAGGTATTTTTAACCAATCTTCATCCAATAAGTTCATTTGTGTCCATTGGATGAACATTTAGGTCATTTTCTCTTTCCTAGGCTTATTCTTGTCCATTAGGGTTTTTACTATCTTGGTGCATCCAATAGGTGTTTTTGTGTCATTGGAAACATTTAGGGTCATTTTCGTCCTCCCTAGCTTATTTTGTCCAATAGTTTTTAACCCTATTCTTGTGCATCAAGGATTCATTTGTGTAATTGATGAACATTTTAGGTTCATTTTCGTCCTCCTAGGCTTATTCTTGTCCAATTAGTGTTTTAACCAATCTTGTGCATCCAATAAGTTCATTTGTGTAATTGGATGAACCATTTATAGATCTTTTATATCCTCCCTAACTTATTCTTGTCCAATTAGGGTTTTAACCAATCTTGTGCATCCAATAAGTTCATATTTGAGTCATTGGATGAAGCATTTGAGGTCATTTTCGTCCTCTCCTAGGCTTATTCTTCATTAGGGTTTTTAACCAAATCTTGTGCATCCAATAAGTTCATTTGGTGTTATTCTTTTGAACATTATAGTCATTTTCGTCCTCCCTAGGCTTATTCTTGTCAATTAGGGTTTTTAACCAATCTTGAGCATCCAATAAGTGTCATTTGTGTCATTGGATGAACATTTAGGTGATTATTGTCTCTCCCTAGGCGTATCTTCATTTAGGATCTTAACATCTTGTGCTGTCAATAATTCATTTAAAGCCATTGGATACCCTGTTCGTTATTTGCGTCATTAGTCTCGAGTTCTTGTCCTCTTATGGTTTTTCTCATCTTGTGCATCTTTTTAAGTTCATCTTTATCCATTACTCATTTAGAATTTTCTAACGAACTAGACTTATTCTTGTCCAATTAGTTGGGTTTTTTAAATAGTCTTGTGCATGAATGATGCTTTGTGGTTGGACGAATATTTAGGATCGTTTTTTCCTGTCTAAAGATTATTTCTGTAGATATTTAAAATCTTTAACCATCTATTTTTCAGTAGGCTCATTTGTTTATTGGATGAACTCCAATCCCATTTTAGTGACCTCTCTAGGCTTATCCTTCATCCAATCTTGGATGCATTAGTGTTTATCTCTTGTGCATCCAATAAAGTTATTTGTGCTAATGATGAACATTTAGGTCATTTTCGTCCTTCCCTAGAATTATTCCTGTCCAGATTAGGTTTTTTAGCCAATCTGTGCTACCAATAAGTTCATTTGTGAATTGATGAACATTTAGTGTCATAGGTCGTCCCTTCCATAGGCTTATTAGTTGTCCAATTAGGGTTTTTGTCCTATCACATGTGCATCAATAGGTTGCATTTGTGTCATTTCCACGAATATTGAGGTCATTTTCGTCTCCCTACATTTATTCTTGTCCTTAGGGTTTTTATACTAGGGTTGTGCGATTCCATAAGTTCATTTGTGTCATTGGATGAACATTTCATAGGTCATTTTGTCCTCCTATGTTATTCTGTTCCAATTAGAAAACCAATCTTTGTGCATCCAATAAGTTCATTTGTGTAATTGGATGATGATCCTCACTTGTACGTCCTCAAAATTATTCTTCTCCAATTAGACAATTTACGTAAGTTGTGCATCCAATAAGTTATTTGTGTAATTGCTTGAACATTTAGGTCATTTTCGTGCCCCAAATAGGATTTAACCTATCTTTTGCATCCAATAAGTTCATTTGTGTGTTGGTATGACATTATAGTCATTTTCGTCCCTGTAGCTCATCTTGTCAATTAGGGTTAAACCATCTTGTGCATTAAGTATTGGATTAACATTGTAGGTCCATTTTGAAGTCCTGGTAGGCTTTAGCTTCGAAATTAAGTCCAATACTGTGTTGCATCCAATAAGATCATTTTCTTCCAACACATTTAGGTCATAAATGCTTATTCTTGTGGTGTCTTAACCAATCTTGTGCATCCAATACGATACATTTGTGTAATTGGATGAACATTTAGGTCATTTTCGTCCTCCCTTCTTATTCTTGTCAATAAGTGATTTTCAACCAATCTAGGTGCATCCAATAAATTCATTTGTGTAATTGATATCATTTTGGTCATTTACGTCTGGCCTAGGCTTATTCTTGTCCAATTAGGAGGGTTTTTTAACTAATCTTGTGCATCCAATAAGTTCATTTGTGTCATTGGATGAACATTTAGGTCATTTTTCGTCCTCCCTAGACTTATTCTTGTCCAATTAGGATTTTTCAACCAATCTTGTGCATCCAATAGGTGTGTTTGTGTCATTGGATCTACATTTAGGAGTTTTCGTCCTCCCTAGACTTATTCTTGTGTTTGGGTTTTAACACAATCTTGTGCATCCAATAAGTTCATTTGTGTCATTGGAAACATTTAGGTCATTTTCGTCCTCCCTAGGCTTATTCTTGTCCAATTAGGGTTTTTTTAACCAATCTTGTGCATCCTATAGGTGCATTTGTGTCATTGGATTAACATTTAATTCATTTTCTTCTCCCTAGACTTCATTCTTGTCTTTCAATAAGGTTTTAACCAATCTTGTGCCATGCAATAGGTTTTTGTGTCATTGATGAACATTTAGTCCTTTCGTCCTCCCTAGGTTTATTCTTGTCCAATTAGGGTTGCTAACTAACTCTTGTGCATCCAATAAGTTCATTTATTGTCATTGGATTAACATTTTAGGTCATTTTCGAGGTACCTTAGACTTATTGGATTGTCCAATATGAGGTTATTAACCCAATCATTTGCATCGTATAAGTTCATTTGTGTCATTGGATTAATATTTATCCAATTAATCCTCCATAGTATTATTCTAGTCCAATTAGTGGTTTTTAACCAGTCTTGTGCATCCAATAATGTTCATTTGTGTAATTGGATGTAAACATTTAGGTTCTACTTTCGTCCTCCCCTAGGCTTTTATTCTTTGTCCAATTAGGGTTTTTAACGCAATCTTTGGTTCATTTGTGTCCATTGGATCTTTTTCGTGTTTGTGGTTATTACAATCTTGTGCCATGCTATAAGTGCATTTGTGTCATTGGATGGAACATTTAGGTCATTTTGATCCTCTCCTAGCTTTATTCTTATCTTCCAACCCTAGGGCTTTTTAACTAATCTTGTGCATCCAATAAGTACATTTGTGTTCATTGGACGAACATTTAGGTCATTTTCTTCCTCCCTAGCCTTATTCTTGTGCCAATTAGTCTTTTTTTTAACCAATCTTGTGCATTCAATATGTTGCAGATCGTTCGATAAACATTTTCAGGTATGTCGTCCTCCCTTGGAATGAATCCAATCAATAAGGTTCATTTGTGTCATTTCAATTTTGGTCATTTTTCGTCCTAAGGTATTATTCTTGTTCTAATTAGGGGTTTAGTAACCAATCTTACATACAATAGATGTTCTTTTTTGTCATTGGATTGCAACATTTAGGTTCATTTTCGTCGAGTCCTAGGCTTATTCTAGTCCAATTAGGTTTTTCATCTATTTGTGCATCTAATAGGTGTGTTTGTGGTCATTGGATGAACATTTAGGTCATTTTCGTCGTCCTCCCTGGGCTTATTCTTGTCCAATTTAGGGTTTTTAACCAATCTTGTTGCATCCAATATGTTCATTTTGTGTCATTGGATGAACATTTTAGGTCATTTTCGTCCTCCGTAGGTATATCTTGTCCAATTAAGGGTTTTTAACCAATCTTGTGCATCCAATAAGTTCATTTGTGTATATTGGATGAAACATTTAGGTCATTTTCGTCCTCCTAGGCTTATTCTTGTCCAATTAAGGTTTTTAACCAATCTTGTCATCTAAGTGCATTTGTCAATTGGATGAACATTTAGGTCATTTCTGTCCTTCCTGATTTATTGTCCAAGGATTTTTTAAATCATATTGTGTGCATCCAATTGAGGGTGCATTTGGTTTCTATAGATCTCTTTGTGTCATTTTCGTCCTCCCTAGGCTTATTCTTGTCCAATTTAGGGTTTTTAAACCAATCTTGTGCATCCAATATGTTCATTTGTGTCATCGATTAACATTTAGGTCATTTCGTCCTTCCTTGGCTATTCTTGTCCCAATTAGGGTTTTTAACCAATTCTGTGCATCCAATAATGTCATTTTGTGTCATTGAATGAACATTAGCTAGGTCATTTTTCCTCCCTTAGGCTTATTCTTGTCCAATTAAGGTTTTTTAACGAATCTTGAGCATCCAATAAGTTCGTGTCATTGGATGAACATTTTGGTCATTGTTCGTCCTCCCTAGGAATTCTCCAGAGTGTTTTTAACCAAATCTTGTGCTTGCAAGCTTTCTTCATTTGTGTTATTTAACATATGGTCATGTGGTTCCCTGGTTTATTCTTGTCCAATTAGGGTATACAAATCTTGTGCATCCAATAGGTGTTGTGCCATTGTAAACTTTCGGACATTATCGTCCTCTCTTATATTCATGTCAATAGTACCGCAACCAATCTGTGCATACAATTAGTTCATTATGTCATGAAACTTTATTTCATTGTTCCTCCTTTAGGCTTATTTGTTAACCAATTCTTTGGAACCAATCTAGTGCATCCATAAGTTCGATTTGTGTGTCATTGGATGAACATTTAGGTCATTTTCGTCCTCCTATAGGCTTATTCTTGTCCATTAGGGTTTTTAACCAATCTTGTGCATCTAATAAGTTCATTTGTGTAATTGGATGAACATTTAGGTCATTTTTCGTCCTCATTAGTGAATGTTGTCCAATTAGGGTTTTTAACCAATCTTGTGCATCCAATAAGTTCATTTTGTGTCATTGATGAAAAACATTTAGGTCATTTTCGTCCTCCGTAGACTTATTCTTGTCCAATTAGGGTTTTTAACCAATCTTGTATGCATACGCTATACAGTGTGTTTTGTTTGTCATTGGATTTGGAAACATTTTTTAGGTCATATTCCAATTCTGTGCATCCTTAGGCATTATTCTTGTCCGAATTTTAGGCGTCCTTTTTTTATGTACCATTCTTGGTGTTGTCCAATAATTGAATGTGTGTCATTGGTTGAACATATAGGTCTTTTTCGTCTTGTTGGTTCATCTTTAATTAAGGTCTTCAACCAATCTTATATGCGCGGTAAGTTCATTTGTTGTCATATGATGAACATTTAGTCCTTTTCTTCCTCCATAGGTTTCTTGCTAGTCCAATGAGGTTTTTAACCAACCTTGTGCATCCATTACGTGTGCTTGTGTATTATCAATCATTTAAGGTCATTTTTGTCTTCTCATAGCCGCTTCTGGTCCAAGGAGGTCTTTTAACAATTGTGCATATAAAAGTTCATCTGTTCATTTTCTGAACATTTAGGTCATTTTCGTCTCCTAGGCTTATTCTTGTCGCGATTAGGGAAGGTTACCATATTGCTGTGTATGATATATGTTTCATCTCTATCATTGGATTAACATTTATGGTGAATGTCCATAGATTTATCTAGTTCGATTATTATTCCTATCTTGTTCATTCCAATAGCCTTTGTGTCATTCGGAATGAACATTTAGCTCCATTCTCATATAGCCTGATTCTTGTCCAATTAGGCCGTTATTTAACCAATTTGTGCATGCTATATGTTCATTTGTATCATTGGATGAACATTTATGTCATATCTCGTTCCTCAATAGGCTTTTCTACTTAATGAGGGTTTTCTAAACAATCTTTGTGCGTCGAATAAGTTTATTGGTTTCATATGGAATATGATTTTGGTCTATTTACGTCCTCACATAGGGCTATCGTTCATTGGTCCTATTAGGGTTTTCGATACAAATCTTGTGCATCCTATTGTGTTCGTCCTCTCATTGGAGTCAACATATAGGTCATGTTCCGATTAGTGCCTATGAGAGACCTTAAATCAATTAGGGTTGAGTAACTCCTCTTACAAAGACAATAGGTGTCTTGTGTTTGTGTCATCTGAATGAACATTTATGTCATTTTCGTCCTCTCTTAGGCTTATCTTGTCCCAATTAGGGTTTTTAACCAATCTTGTGCCATACAATAAGTTCATTTTGTGTCATTGTGATGACATTTAGGTCATTTTCGTCCTCCCTAGGCTTTATTCTTGTCCAATTAGGGTTTTTTAACCAATCTTGTGTGCATCCAATAAGTTCATTTGTGTCATTGGATGAACATTTAGGGTCATTTTCATCCTCCGGTAGGCTTATTATGCTCAATTACGGTTTTTAACCAATCTTGTGACATACAATAAGTTCATTTGTGTCATTGGATGAAATTTAGGTCATAAATTCGTCCTCCATAGGCTTTATTCTTTCCAATTAAGGGTTTTAAACCAATCTGCGGCATCCTATAGGTGTGTTTGTGTCCATTGGATGAACATTTAGGTCATTCATCCTCCCTAGACTTATTCTTGTCCATTTAAGGTTTTTTAACCTATCTTTATGCATCCTAATAAGTTATATTGTGTCATTGGATGAACATTTAGGTCATTTTCGTCCTCCTAGGCTTATTCTTGTCCAATTAGGGTTTAACCAATCTCGTGCATCCTATTAGGTGTGTTGTGTCATTGGATGAACATTTAGGTCATTTTCGTCCTCCCTAGTCTTATTCTTGTCCATTAGTGTTTTTAACCAATCTTGTGCATCCAATAATGTTCATTTGTGTCATTGGATTTGAACATTAGGTATTTTCGTCCTCCCTAGGTTATATGTTCTTGTCCAATTAGAAGTTTTTAACCAATCTTGTGCATCCTATAGGTGTGTTTCTGTCATTGATGACAATTTAGGTCATTTTCGTCCTCCCTAGACTTATTCTTGTCCAATTAAGCTTTTTCTAACCAATCTTGAGCATGCAATAAGTTCTTTGTGCATTGGGGCGATGGATATTTTGGGTCATTTCGTCCTCCCTAGACTTATTCTTGTCCAAGTAAGGTTTTTTTAACCAATCTTGTGCATCCAATAGGTGTGTTTGTTCGTTGGATGATGAACATTATAGGTCATTTTCGTCCATCCATAGGCTTATTCTTGTTCAATAGGGTTTTTTTTAACTAATCTTGTGCATCCAATATGTTCATTTGTGTCATTGGATGAACATTTAGGTCATTTTCGTCCTCCCTAGGCTTATTCTTGTCCAATTAGGGTTTTTAACCAATCTTGTGCATCAATAAGGTTCATTTGTGTCATTGGATGAACATTTAGGTCATTTTCGTCCTCCTAGGCTTATTCTTGTCCAATTAGGGTTTTTAACCAATCTTGTGCATCCAATAAGTTCATTTGTGTCATTGGATGAACATTTAGGTCATTTTCGTCCTCCCTAGGCTTATTTTGTTGTCCAATTAGGGTTTTTACCAATCTTGTGCATCCAATAAGTTCATTTGTGTCATTGGATGAACATTTAGGTCATTTTCGTCCTCCCTAGGCTTTATTCTTGTCCAATTAGGGTTTTTAACCAATCTCTTGTGCATCCAATAAGTTCATTTGTGTCATTGGATGAACATTTAGGTCATTTTCGTCCTCCCTAGGCTTATTCTTGTCCAATTAGGGTTTTTAACCAATCTGTGCATCCAATAAGTTCATTTTGTGTCATTGGATGAACATTTAGGTCATTTTCGTCCTCCCTAGGCTTATTCTTGTCCAATTAGGGTTTTTAACCAATCTTGTGCATCCAATAAGTGTTCATTTGTGTCATTGGATGAACATTTAGGTCATTTTCGTCCTCCCTAGGCTTATTCTTGTCCAATTAGGGTTTTTTAACCAATCTTGTGCATCCAATAAGTTCATTTGTGTCATTGGATGAACATTTAGGTCATTTTCGTCCTCCCTAGGCTTATTCTTGTCCAATTAGGGTTTTTAACCAATCTTGTGCATCCAATAAGTGTCATTTGTGTCATTGGATGAACATTTAGGTCATTTTCGTCCTCCCTATAGGCTTATTCTTGTCCAATTAGGTTTTTAACCAATCTTGTGCATCCAATAAGTTCATTTGTGTCATTGGATGAACATTTAGGTCATTTTCGTCCTCCCTAGGCTTATTCTTGTCCAATTAGGGTTTTTAACCAATCTTGTGCATCCAATAAGTTCATTTGTGTCATTGGATGAACATTTAGGTCATTTTCGTCCTCCCTAGGTTTATTCTTGTCCAATTAGGGTTTTTAACAAATCTTGTGCATCCAATAAGTTCATTTGTGTCATTGGATGAACATTTAGGTCATTTTCGTCCTCCCTAGGCTTATTCTTGTCCAATTAGGGTTTTTAACCAATCTTGTGCATCCAATAAGTTCATTTGTGTCATTGGATGAACATTTAGGTCATTTCGTCCTCCCTAGGCTTATTCTTGTCCAATTAGGGTTTTTAACCAATCTTGTGCATCCAATAAGTTCATTTGTGTCATTGGATTGAACATTTAGGTCATTTTCGTCCTCCCTAGGCTTATTCTTGTCCAATTAGGGTTTTTAACCAATCTTGTGCATCCAATAAGTTCATTTGTGTCATTGGATGAACATTTAGGTCATTTTCGTCCTCCCTAGGCTTATTCTTGTCCAATTAGGGTTTTTAAACCAATCTTGTGCATCCAATAAGTTCATTTGTGTCATTGGATGAACATTTAGGTCATTTTCGTCCTCCCTAGGCTTATTCTTGTCCAATTAGGGTTTTTAACCAATCTTGTGCATCCAATAAGTGTGTTTGTGTTGTTTAGCATCGTCCTCCCTAGGCTTTATTCCAAGGTTTTTTAACCAATTTTTGCATCCAATAAGTTCATTTGTGTCATTGGATGAACATTTAGGTCATTTTCGTCCTCCCTAGGCTTATTCTTGTCCAATTAGGGTTTTTTAACCAATCTTGTGCATCCAATAAGTGTGTTTGTGTCATTGGATGAACATTTAGGTCATTTTCGTCCTTCCCTAGACTTATTCTTGTCCAATTAGGGTTTTTTACCAATCTTGTGCATCCAATAAGTTCATTTGTGTCATTGGATGAACATTTAGGTCATTTTCGTCCTCCCTAGGCTTATTCTTGTCCAATTAGGGTTTTTAACCAATCTTGTGCATCCAAACAGGTGTGTTTGTGT
>PGTU02008746.1:0-14928 GCA_002896215.2 Cicer echinospermum
TTTTCAAAAACGATAGTTAAGTAACCGAGACATTAAGAGATTCCCCGTTCTCAACGCCCAGTTAACTAAACATTTTCCTCAAACGCAACATTTAAGTAAACTGAGGTATAAAGATTCACCATTTTTAATACTCGTTTAACTCTATGGTTTTCAATTCCACGAAACAAACTCAGGCATTCTCTACATCAACCATAATTACAACAAAACACACCAATTAACAAATCAAGTAATGACACGCAAAATACAACGAACACAATTCAACAAACAATGACACCAAATGATCAGACTTCATTTACTCATAGTCATACACAATGACTTCAATACATATACACGAAACATTCATCAATATAAACAAAACCTAACTCTAAGGTTTTACCTCGTAAGCGCTTGATTCGTTTTCCCCAATCGATACATTAAATCTAAAAAATTCCTTCCGCACACAACCACAGATAAGCTCCTAATGCAAACTAGAAGTTTGGAAGGAGCCCTTACCTTAACGTTAGCTCAAACGTGTGCGTTTCCGGTACCGTGAGTAAATCTGCGGTAAATTTTTCCGCTCGCAACACCGCTTCCAACTGTCACTAGCGCAATAGCACGGAGGTGAGGCACCTTACCCTCTATCACTTGCTTGAAACGAACGTTTTGCAGATCTAGGTGGATAACGGGGGAGGTCTTCGTAAGTTTGATCTCAAATAACAGTTTTACGTTCGTTTTCGATCAAAGAGGGAGTATGAAGCTGAGATAAACCTGCTCTCTTACTCACATAATCCGTGGGTTTATATTTCGAATTCAAAGGGAGCAAAGGAAGACAAAAATGAACAAAATGGAGGAAGGGAGAAGAAGCTTCGCGGTAGCAGAGAGGAAGAAGATGGAGTTTATAGATTTTTCCTTCCTTTCTTTTTCTTTCTTTGTTTTCCATTCTTTCTTTTTCCTTCCTTCCTTTATATATACTTTTTTCTTTTCCTTTTCCTTCCTTCTAGTTTTCCTTTCCTTATTCCTCCAAACAAACACAAAAATATAGAAAAAACATAACTTAACAAATAATCTCAAAATATCTAAGATATTTGTTAAATTACCATTTCACCCGAAACGCATTAAAATTCTCCGTAAAGGATTCACCGCAGTTAATTTCAATTTATTTATCGACGGAATTTTAATCGAGCATTAAAATATCTTTTTGATCATAAAAACACCAAAATATTATTAACTTTGGCTAAAAAGTCTCCGAGCCAAAATCCAAAATATACAAAGTACATGAAGTGTAGCTTTAAAATAATGGGTCTTACAAAAGTGATTGAACATATGTGTCAATGTGCATGTCAACACGTGTCGGATATCAGACATATCTTCAATTTTAAGTATTCATGAAACAATGGTATGCAATATGAAAGTACACATAAATTTTATGGGATTATACATATTTAATAGATTATAAATTTATTAGAAGAAAGATGTGAAATGTAGTTCGAATGTTTATGAACTAATATAATGTCACAAAAGTACATGAGCGTTTATCCTAACAAGGGAGGGGTGTTGGACTATAGTGTACACGTGCACAGTAGTGGATAACTGGAGAAGAGAGTCATAAGAAAAACGGTGACAGAAAAAATGTAATGGTGGTAGTAGGCACAATAAGGTATGTACAATAAACACATTTAAATATATATATTTAGTCCTTAGTTTTTTTTTTATAATGGTCATTTACGTAACATTTCAGTATGCATAATGGTCTTTAAGTATATTATATTACGCAAATTTGACAATATTTTTTCGAATTATGTGATGAAATATTAAGATCTTATCAAAATCATCGGAGTGAATATGAAAATTGGTCCCTAAAATGATAAGCGTGATCAAAATTAATCATTGAATTTTGTGAATATGCAAATATAATCAATTGCATTATAAAATATCAATTAAAATAGTTATTTGTATCTTTTGTTGTTAGATATTTTGATGAGACATTATAATTGAATATGTGGCTTATCCATGTTAATTTCACATCAATCTTCATTTTCCATCAACAGATTACCAAATAAATTTAATATATCAAGATGAATTTTGTAGTAATTGTATAATTGTGTATTTAATAATTTGGACAATTTAAGCCATGAAATATTTACACCAGGGAATTGGTGTATTTAATAATTTGGACAATTAGCCCATGACAACAAATGTGAATTGCCACCAGGAAAAGAAGAAGGCATCTTAACTGTATATGTTTAATGTTTTATATAAGCCATGCATGTAATCTGATTTTGTGATAAATATGATTAATCTGAATTATTGTGATAAATATGCATGTATCTGAATTATTGTGATAAATATGCATGTAATTTGAATTGAGTGTTTATATACTAATATGGCAGAATAGCAACAGATTTCATATCAGAAGCTTTTGGAATCAAACCATACATACCAGCATATTGGGATCCTAGTTATAACATCTCACAGTTTGCGACTAATGTCACTTATATATGTAAATTAAGTGCCAATTCGATTGGAATAAATGTCTGATCAGTTACAGTCATCCAAAATTGAACCCAAAATAAAACCAACACAAAAATAACATACTGTGGTCTTTACAGCGCTTTTTATAAAAAGCGCTGTAAAAGACCCTTTTGAAAATAAGTAAAAAATGACATTTTTTTACAGCGTTTATTTGAAAAAGCGCTGTAAAAAGCTTTATTAATAATAATTATCAGACACCTAACATGATTATCTCTAACAGGATTTCTTCAAACACCTTGTACGCATCATGGGAATCCTCAAAAACACATTGTTAACAAAAACATCAGACTCAAACCCATTTTTTCGCAACATGGCAATGAACCTGAATACCAAGTTTCGATTTAAGAAGGAAAGGGAATGTAAAGAGATAAAAAGGGTGTTGAGGTAGAGATTGAATTGTGAAAGAGTAAGCTTTGATGTTTGTGAAAAAGATGCATAAAAGGAGAAGAGTTTGGTGAAGAGGAAGAGATTTTGGTGGTGACCAGTTACTACTATGTGCGGTTTTGCAATGTTGAGCTTGTTTTAAAAATAACATAATAAAAACACAAAAAAAATAAGGCCTTTTACATCGCTTTTTTAAAAAAAGCGCTGTAAAAGGCTTTAAAAAACATTCATATAACATAATAAACAATGAGGTCTATTACCAGCGCTTTTCCAAATAAGCGTTGTAAAATATTGTTTTTAAAATAAAATAAAGAGACCTTTTACAACGCTTTTTTAAAAAAAGCGTTGTAAAAGGCTTTAAAAAAACATTCATATAACATAATAAAACAAGGAGGTCTAATTACAGCGCTTTTAGGGAATAAGCGTTGTAAAATACTTTTTTAAAAATAAAAATAAGAGACCTTTTACAGCGCTTATTTAACAAGCGCTGTAAACGGGTTTTATATACTATATAACATAATAAAACAATGAGGTCTTTTACAAACGCTTAAAAAGCGCATGTAAAAGAGCCTTTAAAAAAATTAAATAAGGACGCCTTTTAGAGCGCTTTTTAAACAAGCGCTGTAAAAGGGTTATAAGAAAGCGCCGTAAAAGGGTTACATATATATAACAGTAACCACTTCAGTTTCCTCTTCATTACGTAAACTTCACTATCATCTCAACCTTAATCGTTCTTCTCTTTCTTTTGCAAACCCTATCATCCCGTCCATTACGAACCTTATTTCCACGATCATCTCCTTCATTTCGAACCTTATTTCCATCCAAGATCATCTCTCCCATTTCACACAATATATTTTCGTTGAAATACGTAACCCTCATTACGTATTTCTTCAATACCGTATTTCTGTGAACCATATTTATGTGAACTTTCTGCGTTCCCCTCTTTTCTTCACATTTCATCTTTCTTCGAACCATTATTCAGGTATTGATGTTATTAATTTTTTGTAATCATTAAAATGCATGTTGAGCTTGTTTAAGATATACTATTACATGTTGAGCTTGTTTATAATAATGCATGATGCATGTTGAGCTTGTTGATGTTATACTAAACTGCATGTTTAAACTTGTTGTAGTTAAAATGGATACAAACAAAGATATAGAATGTCAAAATGAAGAAGTTGGCACCTCTAAGACTTATGAAAAAGAAGTCAAACGTGGTGCAACTATCATGCAAAAAGTCATTAGAGCAAGGAGTAATGGCATTAAATTTGAGGTATACTATATATACTCTGTTTTGCTGTGTGTTTTTTTTTATCTTTTTTTAGGGTTTAGAGCATGTACTTACTATATGAGTTTATTAGGTTGGCTGGAATGAGAGTGGTCAGCCAATTGACCCCAACAGCTCTATGTTTGTAAGCTATATTGAGGCTGTTGTTCGTCAAATGTCCCAATTACAATTGATAATTGGAGAGATAAGGCGTTGAAGGATGCCAAAGATATTATATGGAATGGCATTCAGTAAATTTTTTGATCCACTCTTTTGTCATTTATAATTTTTTTTTCTGTAAAATACTTTACTTATAATTTTTTTTCATTGCAGACGACTTTTTTTCTTGATGAGGGACGAAAGTCTTATGTTTTGAGAGTTGCTGGAAAGAATCATCGTGGATTTAGATCCCATCTCTCAAATTTCTATCTAAAAGATAGAGAAGGAAACACAAGTGTTGAACTCCAAAAATATATCAACATTATATATCAAAGGATGAATAGAGAGCATTTGTTTCCAAACGTTCTGACCCGCTTTTGTCGTAAGTGATTAATTTATTAGCATTTGTGTTTTATTATTCATATTCGTAGAGTATTTTAAATTTTTACACAATTGCTATTTTTTTTTATATAGAATATTAGTAAGGGCAAATCGCGAATGGGGCAAGCAATCCAAACACTCATACAAGAATCGCGCATGGGATATGCACGCCTTGATCAACAACTTGTAAGTAATTAAACATCACTTTTATATAATGAAGTAATTTGTATTATAAACTATAGTGTGTGTAACTAATTTGTATTATTTTGTTTATGATTTTAACGAATAGAGAAAAGACACCCAAGCCGATCAACCCTTGGGTCGTCATATCTTATGGAAGGAAGCGCGTGTTAACAAAGACGGAGTGGTTGATAATGAAAATGTCAAAAAATTTGTAGAACTTTGTGTAAGTATATTATCACTTTAATATTTTTTAATATTGTATTTTAAAAAATGCTATTGAACTTATCTTTTTAATGTTAACATGTATTTTAGGAAATTATTGAACAAAGTTCTGAAAATCCGGAGGGCAACAAGGATACTTGCAGGGACATTCTTGGTAAAGTGTTTAATGTCCCTAAGTATTCTGGTCGAGTTAGGGGGAAAGGATTTGGCGTAACTCCCAAAGCTTTTTTCCTCAAGAGAAGCGCCAAAAACCTTCCAACGAGGAAGTATTAGAAGAAGCTCAGAATCCTATCAGAGCAAGTGGCACTCTTGGTGAATACGAATAAAGACAAGCAACTTCCGGATCAGCTCCAACCTGAAATACAAATGGAGAGTGAAACCGCGAGTTGCAACGTCGGTTTGAAAAGTATTCCCGAGGTAATTAATTACTTACTTGCTTATGTAATTACTTATGTATTAAACAAACTTATATATTAATCGTACTTATGTTTTAACTATTGATTTAGGGTGTCACTACATGTGTCCTATATTTTTCCTCGCCTACTCAACGGAAGGTGGGAAAAGGAATATTGTGCAATACTTCGGCAGAAGTATTGCACAATATTCCGATCCCCGCGGGCCATGTCAAAGTATTGCCTATTGTTGCTTTCGAACCAACTGCATCGTTGCCCATACCAGACAACGATGGAGATATGCAGTTCTTAAGCGACGCTATTGGTAGTTACGTGGCATGGCCCACAAACCTTGTTGCCCTCGATAAAAAAAGATTCCAGAAACAAATCAGTTACATCTCCCGAAAAGGTTTGTCACATTTATTGCCTAAGGTTTGTCATTTTTTCAGATTCAATAAACTAACATTTTACCTCATTTTTGTAGGTCCAAATAAATAAACCACCCCTACAGCCAAAAAAAGGCAGCAAACCTAAAAAAATTGGAGGTTAATAGAGCTGCCCAAAATCACAAAGGCCGGAGGTAATAAGCTGCCAAACTTGCAGCAACAAAAAATCTGATCGGGGAAAATCGGTCGCTGCTGCTGTACTCCTAATAAAAGTCAGCCACGCCTTGGTAAATACAGGGCGGTGTCTTGACATCCAAATAAAAGGAACATGGCAGCAGCAACGATTCCCCCATCGTACACATGAATAAAGATAATATTTGGAGATGAGTATGTTGAAATATCTCGAAAAAAGAGCACATATACGAACTTCTCGAACATAAGGAGCTCAATGCTACTGTAATCAACTTGTACATAAGGTAAAAAAATACTTTAATTGCATTTATTGGTAATTAATTAAATGTATTGGTAATTAATTCTAGTTTAAAATTTTCATTGAAGATTTTTGTACGAGAAAGGTCGTGTGCACGAGGAAATTGTCAAATAAATACTCATTCTTGTCTCCGCATAAGATGTCGATGTGGAAACTCGATCCAGACAATGTAAAGAAATACATTGTAGATATATTTTTAGTTAATATAGAAAATGATAAATTGTTCTTGGCACCATATAATTCAGGTACGTAATTTTATCTTTTTTAATTGATGAGAGATTTAAGTTATTAGTTGTGTATAAACAATTGCTTAACCAATTTTTTGTTGTTGTAGGGCACATTGGGTGCTATTTGCAATCAATGCGGTCTCCTGAAGTTATATACTATTTGGATCCCGTGCATGGCAATTAACAGCAATCACCCCGAAATAAAGACTATGCTCGACACATAAGTAATATTCATTATTTCTTATATATATATATATATATATATATATATATATATATATATATATATATATATATATATATAAATAATGTGTTTGTTCAATTGCTATAATAATCACCATTTTATTCATTCGATATGCTTTAAAGTTTTTCGAGCTCAAAGAGGTGCTAAAGTGTCGAAGCAAAGTCTAATAACATTACATGGATCCCAATAAAGTCAAACAAATAACATCGACTGTGGTACTACGTATTGAGATTCATGAAGGAGATTGTTGAGAAGAATAAAACTATTATCCAGAAACGGTACGGGTATTTTCATTATATGATTTTCATATATAAATTATCTATATATTTGATACTAACTTAATATAATATGTTCAATTTTTATATTGCAGTACTTTGACAATTCCAATCCATCATATTCTGAGGAAGATCTGATGGAATTAAAGGAAGATTGGTGTCAGTATGTGTTGACATGCAAATTATTTGATTTTCTGGGAAATAGCTTGCTGCTGGGCAAGGGATCTGAATATTATATGGTAGCTAGTGCATATTATGTATATTCTGTTAGTTATTATATGTAAATGATCATAGACACAATATATGAACATGCATATGGATCTGAATGTAGTTTAGGTTGTAAATTAGGTTATATATATATATATAATATATATATATATATATATCTGAATGTAGTTAATTAGGTTGTAAATTAGGTTATATATATGTATCTGAATATAGTTAATTAGGTTGTAAATTACAGAGTTACAGAGTTACATATATGTTAATTAAGTTACAGAGTTCTGATTTCTGTTCTACTGATTGTGTGAACTGCTTATGGTATTTGAATATGTTTTGTTGTTGTGTGCACTGATTGTGAACTGATTTTGGATCAAAATAATTTTGGATACAAAGATAAAGACAACGCTTTCTAAAAAAAATGCCATAAAAAAGCTAAAAAGCGCTTTTCATTTCAAATATTTAATTAACAGCGTTTTAAAAAAAAAACACATTTTACAGCGCTTTTTTTAAAAAGCGCTGTAAAATGTTGTTGTAAAGCGCTATAATGGTGTACATTTTACAGCGCTTTCTTGAGAAAGCGCTGTAAAATGTACAACAAAAGCGCTGTAAAAAATGCAGACCCATAATTCATATAATGGGTGTGCATTTTACAGGGCTTTTGTAAAAAAGCGCTCTAAAAGCGGACCCATAACTCATATAATGGGGGTGCAGTTTACAGCGCTTTTTTGAAAAAGCGCTGTAAAATGTGCATAACAAGCGCGCGTTATATTTACATGTTTTATAGCGCTTTTTTAAAAGCGCTGTTGTATATTTACAGCGCTCGATTCCACAGCTTTTTTTTTTTTTTGAAAAAGCGCTGTAAATGGATTTAAAAAAGGGCTGTAAAATGCAGTTTTTCGCGTAGTGTGACATTGATATGAGATCAATGTGGTGGACTCAAATATTCAATTAAACACGTCACGTTATAATATTTAACGATAAAAGTTTAAATATAGATTGTTTTGATTATTATTTTTACAAATTTAACGATGTATTTGCCAATTTACAAAATTAAGGAATTAATTGAGTACGCTTACAATTTGAATAAACCAAATTGTCTAAGTTGACTCTCCAAACTACTTTGCATGTGAATGAAGTTAATGATACTAATTATGTAGATATAACTTTTATTATCATGTTTTAAGGTTATTCACGTGTTTAAAAGTTGTAGAGAAAATTGTTAAATGTAGACATTTATAAAATTTAGTGAATGTTTTTTAAAATATGAAAATGAGACAAATGACTAATTTATAAATAAAAATATAACTTAAATGATCAAATATAAAATATCTAAATGACTCAGCGAAAATTGAGATACACCTAACCTATATATTATATATATATATATATATATATATAACTTTGTCAAAAAACCATATATAAGTAACACAAGTGCTGAAAAAGCAGAATTAAAATTAAAAGTAACATAAAACAAAAACAGTATTATGAGCATTCCCATAAATAAAGATCCATGAAGGAATTATTTGTCAACACATAAGTCCCGTGTATTAAATGCTCAATTTAATAATAAGAGGACTTGATGGGATAACATATTTTCATATTAAATGCTCAATTCCGAGGGCGGATTATCATATTTTCAAGAGAGAATTCTTTTATTTTATGTTTGAGAGAATTTTTTAAATCTTTTCAAGCAGGGGGTAGTTTTTCAATAAGAAAAGCAATTTGAAATTGTTTATTAAGGGACATACCTTCAGAGATGATCTCGTGAGCAATTTTATAGATTTCATGGGACTGAGCTTCCATTGATCTATCATTTGATATTTAAGGTAGCGGCTAACAACATACTTTTTTGCTCCAGCTTCCTCAGTATCATATTTCTTCTTAGACTATCCCACACCTGTTTAGCAGTATTGCCGTTGGAACTATAGTAATCATACAGATCATTAGCAAGTTCATCTAGAATATAATTCTTACATAAGTTATCGTTATGTTCCCATTGGGTTAATTCACCAGTTTTCTTATCCTTTTTTGTTTGTTCACATGTTTCTTGAACAACAGAAATGTCATCTTTTAGAATGTTGGCAATCTTTTTCATGGTTAAGATAAATAACATCTTTTGTTGCCAATGTTTGAAGTGACATCTCTCAAACTGAAACGGTTTGTTAATATCAGAAGCTAGATTTCATGGGAGTGAGCTTCCATTAATCTATCATCTGTCGTTTGATATTTGAGGTAACGAATAACAACATACTTTTTGGCTCCAAATTCCTCAGTATCATATTTCTTCTTTAGACCATCCCAAACCTGGTTAGTAGTATTGTCGTTTGAACTGTAGTAATCATACATATCATTAGCAAGTTTATTCAGATTATAATTCTTACATAAGTAATCTTTATGTTCCCATTGGGTTAAGTCAACAATGTTGTTATCCTTTTCTGTTTGTTCACCTGTTTCTTGAACAACAAAAATATCATCTTTTAGAACGCTGGCAATCTTTTTCATGGTTAAGATAAATAACATCTTTTGTTGCCATCGTTTGAAGTGACATCTCTCAAACTATAACAGTTTGTTGACATCGGAAGAAGAAGAACCTATCCCATTAATTTTGTTGGTAGATATGGCAAAAAGAAATGTTTTAAAATTATTATTTTTGAATTTAAAAAATGATTAAAAAACTATTTATGCCACCAAAAATATTATTGGGTTGAGTCGCAGACTAGGTCGTTCTCTTTAAGACGTTTCGTGGCATTGTATAAATTGTGCAAGGTAGACTATCAACCACAAAGTCCCTAGGATAAAACAACTCAGATACTCTGTATTTGAGTTCCACTGCACCGTAGAAAACCATTCTAGAATTACACCCTCAACATGACAATCAAATGGCTGCCACTCATAATATGGTACAACAACCACTTGTAAAAAAAAAAGAAGAAAAAGAAATAAATGGGGAGAAGTAGAGAAAAGTCTAAGATTTGAAGAACTTTTGGTGTACTTTTTCAACTGAGGAGAACCCTCTATTTATAGTGGAAATCTACAACTGAATCAGATAAAAAAGTGCAATCCATCTGTCCAGATTCATTGAATGTGCGCTACAATCTTTCTAGGTTTTTCTACCACAAAAACGTGCGCTCTAAACTGATGCGCGAGTCCACAAAAAACGAGAAAGGTGCACGAAATCAGGGGCAAGGAACTGACTAGATCAGATATTTAATGTTGACTCGGTGGAGGGCAATTACGTATTTAACGTATCAATGAGATAAAACGCATGCATTTATCATATAAAAATAAAAAATATTTTTTAAATTTTCTGGATACTAAAAAATAATACACCACTTAGCCCAAGACCAGGCTCAAGCCATACGCAGCGGCGGCGTGCGCGCATTTTTGGTGGTTAATTTTACATGTGTTATCGCCCTTCACAAAATTGGGTATCCTTTGGGACACACCCAGGTGTCATACCTCTACCTTATAAACACTACTAGTGTTCGTTATCTCTTCTATCTGGGACTTCCTTATTTTCCAATCCACACCAAAACTAGCTCTCATTAATATCATCATTATTTCCAACATTCTTTTATTAAAATCATCATCATTTCCAACTACTACTATATATGAAAGCAAGTGTGTTTTTGAATTTATTCTCCAAATATATTTTTATTGTATAATCTCTTCTTTTTATTGTGTTTTTCTATTAATATATATTTATTTTGTTTCTTGAAGAAGAAGATCATATAACAAAATGAAATTAGGGGATTAGAATATGATTTTATTTATTTATGTGTTTTTGTAATTAAATGATGTAATAAAATAGGAAATGTGTATAACAAATTTGGAATAATAATAAAATTTAATTTATCCATGTGGAATCATTCATATAAGTTTTTTTATACATCATTAAAAGAATGACTTTTCATCAATTTTTAGACCAATATTTAGTTTTGGGGATCAAAACTGGGGGGACAAATGAAATAGAGAGACTATTTTTGTGTTTCAGCTAAAATAGGGGACCAAAAGTGCAATTAAGTAAAAAAATTATTAGTGTTAAATGAATATTAAAAGGGGAGTCTGTTAACAGATGCATTTATATAATGATTAATATGAGAGAGTCAGAGTATGCTCTTAGTGGTGACCGTGATGGGCCATGGGGTGGTTCCACCAGTTGATTGATTCACCTTATCTTTACGGTTGTTTTTTAATCATATAGGTATGTGATAGACTATACTCTAGTAATCCTGCTGATTTGTGATAGGTGGTATCTCGGTAATTAGTACTGGTATGTGAGGGGAGACACATTAATGATTTACGTCCCTCGATGAGGGTGTAGAAATTCTAAAATCATGTGCACTAGCATATAAGCATTGCATTAGGGTGCTTTGTCACACGAGTCATATTTTTTATATGATGATATACGCATGCTTTTTTATCAATTGATGTCATGTCATGTTATGCTTTTGCCCTTTGTACTTTCGTATATATGTTGTTTAAGATCATGACCCTCTACTATTATTGTGGACTGGGCTTACGTCTCAGATTCTTAGAGTTTTGAGTCGGGCGGGAATTGCAACGATGATGATGACATGACAGAGAGATGATTTTGGATTGGCGATCCAAAGCAGTGAGGCTTAATGCCACCCGTGGATCCTCAATACCTAATCAATCCTCTGTTCGTGTTCAAGATCAGCTTAGGGTTTTATTTATTCTCCTCCTTTCCTTATTGCAATATAGTCGCAATGAAGTTTATGTATATGAAACAGTTGTGAATTTTTTTAGGCCAATGTAAATTGTTCAGTTGTAAGTAAGTCAATTGTGTCGAAACCATTTTATATAATGCAACAATGATTCTAATTATTATTTTTAAAAAATAATTTTATAATTAAATATTTTACTCAGATTTAAATTAACGTACGATTATGAATATTTATTGAGAAGTGTTTAGTTGTTTAAAAAAAATTACACTCTCATTATTAAAAATCAGGGTGTTGCATGGGGCTAAATCATTGACCCATTACATTTAAATTAAAAATTGGGAAATATAATTAATGTAAATGAAGTGTTTGCTACTTGTCATCATTTATTAAAATAAAATATAAAATATCATAATTAATTTTCCAAACAAAACTATGACACAATGTTCCACTTAAATTGAAGATTTGAGACACTAGTCTTAAATATTGGAGGGACACTGGTGGAGATGCTTGTAGATATTGGGGTGGTTTTTGGTAGTGAAATAGATAGACCAAAATTGTAAGTCATGCGGATATGGCGGCATGTGTGAAGTCAGAAGCCGATACAGTCACACATTCAGCAAATTCGAAGCCGTCTGTTTAAGATAAGATAGTTCAAATTTCAATATCGATATTTTATATTAAATAAATATATAAAAATTCTTAAATCTAAACTGTATGATCTTTATTAGATGATCCAAAGGTATTTTCTATTAAATGAAAATTAAAAATTATTTAAATTTAAACCGTCTAGATCATATCAGACAATTCAGAAGTGTTGACCGCAACCAGTTCGATATCATTTAATACAAATTCAGGAAAATATTAACCAAATTTTGAGTGAACCTAAATCAAATTACGCATTCCATAAGATGTAAACACCCCAAATTTTATAAGAAAATATTTTATTAATTAAATATTATTTTAGATAATTAATTTGATATTAAAATTATTTTAGATATATGTTAATTAGTTTTATGATTAATTTTCTTTATATGTGTTTTTTTCTATGATGTGTTAATCTATTCCTATTTTACTAAATGAGTGATTAAATAATAAATATTATAATTTATTATTTTATATATTTTATATATTTTCTAAAAATAATAGTATTTTAGTGTAAATATTTTAGAGAATAAGATTTAGGCGATGTATTTGTGAGTTGGTAATTAATGTAATATTTTCTTGTGTGTTTGACTAATATTAAATATGCACTTAATTATATTTAATTAATTCTAAATATATTTTATTTTAATTATTTATATTTATAAATAATTATTATAGGATATTAGTAATGTTGTGTTTGATTCTCTATATTTTGATATACTTATTATGGCATTGTGATTTTATATATAATTTAATTATGATTTAGTAATTAATATAAAGTGTTGATGTCATATTATTTATTTTGGAATTTTGGGTATTTTCTAATGATGGTAGTATTTGAGTATTTTAAAAAAAAAAAAGTATAGTTATAGTGATTATTTTGAATGTGAGAGTTTCAATTGTTAGTAATAGGTCCTTTTTAAAAGGTTAATTATTTTAATTACTCTAATTTATCATATATCAGTTATGAAATAATAGTAATGTTTTAAAAATTAAATGATATTTGGAGGAGTATTAAAAATGAGATTAATTAAATATTAAATGATGTTTTGAAAAGTGACTATAGTATCCACTGATTGGTTTTCTAATTTATGATAAGGTTCCTACACCGAATTTTTAATTAGTTTTAGAGTGCCTTCTCATAATTTATTTTTAACGTTTACCCATAAACTGTAGAGTTAGATCGATTGAAGGAAAAAGAGTAAATGCAAAAAATGTTGTTTGCTCATGGAATTTTATTCGCATGTGAAAGCGTCGAAATAAGGTAATGGGTAAAAGAGTGTTTGAATTCATGAGTATAATATAATGTGAGATGAACGGGAAAACTGTATTCCCAACGTTCCATCTGGGGCTCGCTACGTACGGCAGTAACCCTTTGAGTGATAAATTGATTAATGTGAAAATATAGGAATTGTGAGATTAAAATGTGGAATAGAAATACTTATAAGGTGTTGATTGATTTAACTTCGTTAAATGTGTGGTATTTGATATTATTGTGATGTTTAATTTATTTTCGTTAAATGTGTTATATTTGATATTATTTTGATATTGGATGTCGAAGGAATTTTATGTATTTGTTTGATTAGAAATGTTTAGGTGATGTGATAATAAAAGGTGGATGCAGTTTGATAAGTTTATGTGATTATCATGATGTATAATTAATAATAATGATGTTATAAATTTGGGATTAGTTTGTGTGATAATGTATGATTGATGAGAGTGATGTTATAAGATTGTGATGCGTTTATGTGATGATGTGTGATTAATGATAGTGATGTTATAAATTTTGATGAGAATATTGAAGTAATCCCATAGTTGATGAAATAATTGTGATTCCCAATTTGTGTTTGCGATGACGATGTTAATGGAGTATCATAGGCCAACGAGGGGAGAAAATAAATATTGAGAATTTGTGAAGTGGAGATTATTTTGTCATCATATTGGTAGGTCTAATAAGCCTAGTGATTTCGGGAAAGTACAACTGAATGAGTCTGATCGTGACGGTCTGATGTTGAGCCTTAAGGCAAGATTGTTAGACCTTGGAGGTATTCGAGTGGGGAATTCCTAGGTGACTTGGAGGTAGCACTCCAAATTTCGGGAACTACCATGCAACACATGTTTACCTCGACAGTCGCGTATATGTGTCTCGCGTTGAGTTGAGGGGATCTGTGTAACACCCCGTTTTTCAAAGCGAGGGTATATTTTTTTTTTTTTAAAGTAATTAAAAACGAACAAAGAAATAAATCAGGAAATGC
>PGTU02008749.1:0-11381 GCA_002896215.2 Cicer echinospermum
TTGCCTCTCTGTTTCTGATGCCAGGTTTGCTTGTTTGTTGCTGCCTTTCTTTTTCAAAAGCAGTGTTCAATTGACCGTTGCTTTGTAACTAATTAGAGAAAACATGAAAAGCATATTTATAAGTCAGTATTGTACACATTATGAAGAACTAAATGAAATTTTTTAGTTTAAAAAAAGAAAGAACTAAAAGACAAATGAATAAAGCTCAGCAGATCAACAGATCAAAACAAATAATCTAAATTTATGAAGGCATAGTGGTGCAGGAAAATACAGATGATGAGCAAAGAGAATTAAAACATCAACAAGGATTGGAAAGCTCAAACTCAAACATGGCACAGACCAGAAAACAACTAAACATTATAAAAGAACTCATAAATACATCTTTTAAATTTTCAAAGGGGGAGGAGATAACACTATTGAGATAAAAAACGCATAGAAATAAAGAGCGGAGAGTTTGTTTTTGGAGAAGATCAGTAAAACAATTTAGTTTAAATGCTTTGAAACATGAGATGTATTAATAGAAGAATACACTAATCCAAAACAAGAGCAAATACTCATCAGGAAGCAAGTAACACTGAAACAAACATCAAATTTTGTGGTGTGAAACGAAAAAGAATAAGAAAAGGAAAAAACTAAACCCTTTGTACGTCACCCACCGTCGTCGAACGGCAACCGTGCCTTTTGAAAGCGGCCGCACAACCTCCTCCTAGATCTCTTCTCCTTCTCATTGCTTCATCTTGATCTTTCCGTCTCTTTCTCTTTCTCTTTTTCCTTTTCTTTCTTTTTTTGTTGCTTTCATTTTCTCTCCATTCCAGTTTTCTGCAACACCAACAGAGCGGTCTGCTCTTTCTCTTGTCAAATGTGCATCTAGGGTTTTTTAGGGTTACATGTTTTTTTTGTTATCCTGAACTGATGATAAGTTGGGCCCAGAAAAAAAAAAAAAAAAAAAAAAAAAAAAAGCAAACATATTTGTTGAGAGTTCAGCCCATTTAATTTCTTTTTAATGAATTTAAAAATTAAATTGTTCCATAACAAATTCATAAAAGAATATAAAATAAATATTTTTAATTAAAGATTAATTAGATGCGACGTTTTTTTAATCTTTGAGTTGTTAGGAACTCAAGTGGTGACAACTTGATTGCTCCTATAAACTCTCTTTTTTATTTATTTTATTATTATTTCTTAATAAATAATATAAAATAGACTTATAATTTATTTAATTAGATATGTTATTTCTTTGAAATTATTTGACACAAGTTTGCGACAATTGAGCGTTTCTAGAAATCTCATCTCAATAGATAATCATATAATTTAAAATTTATAACATTAATAATTAAAAATTAAATTTTTAAGGGTTATTTAAAATAACATCTTTTAATCCAACGAGTAGCATAACGCAATTTATACAACTATGATAATATAAAAACTTATTTTTATAAATAAATTAAATATAAATTAAATTTTTTTAAATTTGATATTAGGACGTGATTTTTTTTATTTGAGTTGTTAAGACACAAGGTTGTACTTACTTGATAGTTTGAAAACTCAATAATAATATAAAATATTTTAAAAGGATTGAATTAGATGTGACATTTCTTTACTCCTTAAATTTTTGAACACCAAGTTGTACAACTTGATCGTCCTAAACTGATATTTTAAAATATTTACTCATAATCAAACTCTTTTATTTTCCTATTTTGTCAAAAACATCTTTTATAACAAAACAAATTTCTTTAAAAAGAATCAACGCATATGTATTTTTTTAACCAAGAACTACGTAGCTTTGATTTCTCCATCGCACCGGGAGATATCGTAGGAGCAAGATCACTATTCTTGTCAAGCACATAAATAAATTTCTTCTTTTGTCCTTTATTTGTTAAGTACATATTTATTTTAAAATCATATTTTAAATATAGTAATAATTGTTATTCATATTTAATAATAAAGAAAAATAAATATACTTAAGTTAATATTAATCTTGCACAATTAATTATAGATAACCGTTTTTAACGGATGTCGTAGGGTGCTAATACCTTCCCTACGCATAATCGACTCTCGAACTCAAAATTTGGTTTCAAAGACCATTTTTTTATTTTTAAGGGTTTCCCAATATTTTCCCTATTTTAAAATAAATTTTGGTGGCGACTCCATTGAATTCGAGAAATACTCGAAATTTTAGGCCGCGACAGCTGGCGACTCCACTGGGGACATTTAGAGAGTCAAGCCTAACAAATTAATTTTGCATAATTTTTAACTTTTTCTATATTTGTCTGTTTTTTCATTTTTTATTTTATTTTATGTGTTTATTATTTCTTAATAAGTGTTAGTTGACATTATTATTTATTTATTCATTTTTAAACTTATAGATCATTTCTATTTACTTTATTTATTTATTTAGTTATTTATTTTATTATATGTTTAGTATCGTTATTAGTTATTTAAATCATACTTATGATATACCCTACACTTTTATAAAGACACACACTTATGAGTGAATCCTTACACCCGGGTTTGAACAAAACTTAGTTTATTTCGAGGTTGTGTAGTGGTAGCCTTCTGATTGTACCATCCTTTGTTAGCATGAAAATATCACCTAGAGTTTGATCTTGTTGAGGGTATTGTCACTCCAAATAGTTTACCCTATTGTTGTTGACAATATTCCAAAATGAAGATTATTGCTCTAGGGACCGTGTTTAGAACTATAGAGCACCTTTGTGAGAGTTTCACTCATAAGCCAATAGACCCTTCATTATAAAGAATATCCATATAAGCAAAAAACACCTCATACATTCATTCAAATGTTATATATTCACTACAGTCATTCTACTAATTGCATTCATATCTCATGACATGACATTGTTTCTTTTGAAAAATGAACTGGCATTTTCATCAATTTCAGGATTGTTGGAGAATCATAAGAACCTGGAGTCACGTGGTTAAATTAAAGTGGACAATGGGATTGGAAAAGAGAAAAGCTTTACTTTAAAGTTCAAAACAACCTGATTTGAAAGTTAAGAGACATTAGCAATCATATGAAAACTAACCAAGTGAGAGTTTCTTCGCAATATGGGAAGATCCTAAATCTCTTGGCAGTAAATGTGCAAATAGAGGCACTCACGGCGTTGGCTCAGCTACTACGACCCTCTAATTAAGAGTTCACCCTTCAAGACTTTCAGTTGGGCCCGCACATTGAGGAATTTGAGCGAATATTGGGTTATTCCCTAGAAAAAGAAATCCTTACGATATACTGGGCAACCACCAAGTTTGGAGGCAATTTCTGAAGTGTTGAAAATCGACATGAGAGAAGTTGCAGTTACCAAAAGAAGAAAAAGAGGCCATTCATGGTTTTCAAGAAAAGATCTAGAGCAAAAGTGCCACGATTAGCCATTAAAAAAGAGATGAGGCCGTTTATAGATGTTTGGCTTAAATTATCTAATGGTATGTTTTATTCCTAAACCTTGATAATTTGTTTGATTTTTGCTGCTATCAAGTCTTATAGCTTTAAACAACAAAAACAAAACCCAGTTCCGCGATTCCTTGCTGATGTATACTACTCTCTGCATATGCGACATGAGAAGAAAAGGGGGAACAATTTGTTGTGCTCCAGTGCTGTATATTTGTTCATGTCTCATTATGTTCAAGAAAGGGTATCATATTGGAATTAAAGATAATCGTGAATGGCTAAAGTATAGCTAGCCTTACTGAAGACACAATTTCATGGTATCACAGAGAACAAGGGTGGAGGAAGTAATATGTCAATGTGGAGATTTCCCAAATGTGCCTCTCATGGGAACCAAATGATGTTTTAATTACCATCTGGCGGTAGCATTGAGACAGCTTGGCTACCCTATGTTGGAAAAAACCAGATGATAAATCGTTGAAGCTTTTATTTGCACAATATACGGGTATAGTAGTCCCACCGATGTGCGAAAGGATAGTCGAGCTTGGGAAAAGATCATCATAAAAGGAAAAGCACTTGGATGCAGAAGTGCAAAGCACAAAAGAACCCTATCAACAATGGGTAAAAAATAAGGAGTCCAAGAAATCAAGTTGCCTTTCCACAATACACCCTTGAGTGATCAGGAAATATCTGAACCTACCCTCGCCACCAATGAAGAAATATGAGAACTCAAAGCATTATTGTAGAAACTGAGGAGGAGAAAAAAAAGTTACATGCGAAGTTAAAAAAAGTCTCCAAAGAGAATGAGAGCTTACGATCAGAAACACATGTAAAGTCAGTTTATTGAAAGAAGTAACAAGATGTTGAAAATTGAAAAAGAAAATAAACTTGACATACAAGATTGTTTGAGAGGTGCAAATGAAGAAGTTAGATGTGCGAAAGCATGAAGAAGAATGCAGCTATCGAAAGAGACCTATATGTGGAAGCAGTTGTGGACAAAATCCGCAAGCTCTGAAAAGAAGATAAAAAAGGAGTTTGAAGATTTAAAGAAACACTGAAAGAAATGGTAGTTGAGTATGAGAGTCCAAGTAAGGAATGAGAGGCAACACAAAGAAAATAGAAATGGATAATTCTAGTGAGCTAAAGAATTACATTGATTACCAAGAAAAAATCTTATAGTGACCTAAAGGACGAAACCTTATATTGGGAGGATCGATTTATGGTGTTGCTAGGTCAATTAAAAGAATCAAGAGATCTATAAAGAGCTGGAAGATAAAGAAGACATTTGAAAGACTGCTTTTCAAAATTGGCAATGCTAGCTATCAAGCAGTCTTAAAAATTCCAAAGCATCTAAGAGAGATTGATGCGGTAATGCATCCATGAATTACTCCAGTCAAAGTCTACAAGTTCGTTGAATATTGCAAAAAATTGAATAGAAGAAATGGAGGAGAAGATGGTTTCCTATTAAAGAGAAGATTGAAATCCATAGTCAATGTAGATTTTTAATTGAATATATGTACTCTTTTTCTTATCAATGAAGGATATTCTATTTGAATTTCATCCTTCATATTTCTTCACTAATAATTTTTTCTTGTATTACCTAGGCGTATGTGATTCCCCACTATCATAATTAACTAATTTATTTCATTCCATCACATTCATATTTTCATTACTCATTAGAAATTTTATTTATTTTATTATTTTTGTTTAAGTAAAAAAAAACAGACAAAAATCAATAAAGCTGATTCCCGACACCCTTATCGGAACGCGAAGGCGAATTCCAAATCATGGATAGAACTCGAGCAAAACCAAGAGGTATAAGACGGATGTCAAACCAACTGAAGTAAAAGGTCGATCGAATCTTGGAAGCTAGACAGGCTTTGGCAAGGGGGAAGGAGAATACATATGGGATCTCCAATTGTAAATGAAGAACACCCAAACTACTCCTTCTCACTCCACCGGGTTCTACCCGACTAACCAACAATTCCGCATTGCAACTATGCAAATTTCCTATATAATATGTCTCCCGCCTGGTTATTACTCGCCTGTATCATCAACCCCATAGAAAATAACCAAAACCACTTAGCTGTCAACCCCCAAAACTTAAACCAATCACAAATCCTACCTCATTTGGGATATGTGCCACCCCAAAACACTATACCCACAGAAAATATTCCATATAGTGTACCTCAAGTGCCCCATTTTGATGCTAATGAGAATTGGCATCAACCTCACATTGGGGATGATACACAATCAAAGGAAAAATTCCATGTCTTAGAAGAGCGAATAAAAGCAATTGAGGGGCATAATGTTTATGGTCTCGAAGCTTTCGACATGTGTTTGGTTCCTGATGTGACTATCCCTCCAAAATTCAAGGTTCCTGACTTTGAAAAATACAAAAGCAACACATGTCCTAAAAATCATCTAACTATGTATTGCAAAAAAATGGCTTCTCATGCTCATAACGAAAAACTTCTCATTCATTTTTTTCAAGATAGTTTGAGTGGGGCATCGTTAAGTTGGTATATGCATCTTGAGCGAAGTCGTATTCGTTCGTGGAAAGACTTGGCTGATGCCTTCTTGAGGCAATACAGGTACAACATTGACATGACCCTTGATAGGATGCAATTGCAAAATTCATTGAAAAAGGACAACGAAGCTTTCAAAGAATACGTGCAACGATGGAGGGAAATTACATCACAAGTAGAACCTCCTTTATCTGAAAAAGAAATGGTTGGTATGTTTATGGATACTCTCCAATCGCCTTTTTATGAAAAGATGATTGAGAGTATGTCATCAAACTTTTTTGACCTTGTCATCATAGAAGAAAGGATAGAAAGTGGGATGAGGAGTGGCAAGATCGTATGTGCAACAACTAGCATAAAAAGACCCCAAGTGACATTCACAAAAAAGAAAGAAGGGGACACTAACGTTGTAATGGTAAACCCCAAAGTCTCATATTTTCCACCCATCAATTCTTATCGACCCCCAAACTTCCAGCCCCCAATATCACAAACTCCTTACATTCCTTATCCATATGTGGCCGCAACCACACAAGTCTCATACCCTCAATATCACTCTTCAAGACCACCTTTTTATCAACCACACCTACCGCATTTTCCCAAAAAGTCAATGAACCAAAATCCAATCTCAAATCACTAAGGACCACCTGCCAATCGAGAAAAAGAATAAACCGTTTTGACCTATTCCCGTCACGTACAGTCAAATTGTTGCCTCACTTACTTCAAAATTTCAATGGTAGTCCTGAGACCAATGAAACCTCTAGAACCACCATTCAAATGGTATAATCAAAAAGCCAATTGAATACCATGCCGGATCTGTGGGGCATTCCGTCGAAGATTGTCAAGCCTTAAAAAACAAAGTGCAAGAATGGATTAATTCAAAATGGCTTACCTTCAAGAAGACGGTCCCAACATAGGAATAATCCTTTCCCGGGTCACAGAGATGCCGCTGCAATTTCATGAAGAAGAAGATAACCAGTACAACAAAAGAATATTAGTATCGACCATAGAGCCATCATGGAAAAGTGATAGATCTTTCCAAGACCATCTGAAATCCTCTATAGAAAAGAGAATCCTAAGCCAACTCATAGTGGGAAAAATTGCAATTTATTGTCCAAGCACCAACCTCTTTTCCTTACAGAAATAACCAAGGTCGGGTACCGTGAAATACGAAATCACATCCCACTTGGCCAATTCATCAACCAAGTGATGGTTGTGAACCTAAAGAACTGATGTCAACTAACATCTCAGGGGATTTGGTGGAATGACTCAGAGTGTGTCGAGTATACACTCCTGAACAACTTAGGAAAAAGGAGGTTAATGGAGAAAAGAGAAAAAAAGATATGTTATCATGCCAATAAAGGACAGAGGATCAGTAAAAAGACGGTGCTAAGAGAAAGCTAATGAATTTTGAAGTTGTCAAGCAAAGTGAATATAAGGTGTGGATCAGCTAAATCAAACCCCTTCCAAGATATCAGTTCTCTCCTTGTTATTGAATTCTTGAAGCACATAGAAGGCACTGATGAAATTTTTAAATGAAGCCAATGTTACTCACCCTCGATATCACTGTCGATCAGTTTGATGAAGTTGTCGGTACATCACTGCTAGTAGTTGCCTGAGTTTTAGTGATAATGAATTACCAGCTGAAGGGACAGAGGGCATAATAAACACTGCACATCTCTGTGGGTGTCACGATCATTATTCTTGCACGAGAGGCTAGTAGATAATGGTTCATCACTAAATGTCATGCCTAAATCGACAACTATCAAACTATTTGTTGAGGGAGCCTGTTGAAGCCTAGTGCATTGGTGGTGAAAGTGTTTGATGATCAGAAGAAAAGTGGTTGGTGAGATTGAGCCTATCCAATTCAAATCGGACACCACATCTTTGGGATAACCTTCCAATAATGGATATTAAACCGACGTACAGTTGTCTTTCAGGGAGACCGTGATTCACGCTGCTGGTAGCAGTTAACATCCACTCTCCATCAAAAGCTAAAGTATAGTGAACAATAAGCTGGTAATAATACTGGGAAGAAGATATGATAGTGATCATCTATCTCTACGGGATACATTGAAAAAGCAGAGAAGCATTGAGACTTATTCCAAGCATTGAGAAATACGCCAATGCTATCTCATGGGTGAAGGATTCGTTTAAAAAGACCAAACTATCTACCACATTCATTGAAGTTTACAAAATCCATGTTGGAAGGAGGAGCTTTTGTTAAATTCGGGAAATTGAAGAATAACCAGAAAAGAACAATAGGTACGGGGTTGGGATATGTAACCTACTCAAAGCTGATGAAGAAAAGGTTGCGAAAGAAAAAAGAGAAAACAAGGTGACTCGTTGGAAAAGCTGGATACCGAATTCACAAAAGATTCCTATTTGTGACATTCGCCAAATTTCAAAGCGCCGAAATAATATATGTTGATCAGTGCTGTTGCGGCAAGAGTCATGGTGATGATGATCCCTCAAGCAGTGTACCCTTGTCCTTCAAACACCAATCTCAAACAATTTGGAAGATCATCGAGTTTCCCGTGTTTGTTAATTCGTGTTCAAAGTAATTATGTATTTTTAACTCCTTTTGCTCTGCCCAAGGCTATAAGGATAACTAGTTAGGGCATATGTATTTCAATTCCGTACTTATTATCAATAAATGCATTTTTGAATTCTCCAACTGGTTTTGTTTTTTCTCTTTTCTCTTTTCTCTTTCTTTTGGCAATCTTTATTCATATTTTTTTTTTCCTTTTTCTTCTTAATTTAAACAATGCAGAGTCGAAAATGAATATGTTGAAAATAGCAGCGCTAGAACCATTTCTTGTAATTTTGAACGTTTGATTAATCATGCTGATGAGGATTGTGTAGACGATTGTGAGCTTCCCCCAGAACTAGAAAGCTTAATTGAACAAGAAGCTAAGATAATCCAACCCTATCAAGAACTTGTTGAGGTGATCAATTTAGGGACTGAGCATGATAAAAAAGAAGTTAAAATTGGTATGTCTATGAAAGAAAGTGAGCGAGACAAAGTATGGTTAATCGCATTTAAATGTGATTACGTGGATGTCTTTGCATGGTCTATATCATGGATATGCCCGGCTAAGATACTTAACATAGTTGAACACCACTACCACTCAAGCCTGAATCACTCCACATTAAACAGAATTGAGAAGGATGAGACCTGATATGTTATTTAAAATTAGAAGAAGAGGTCAAGAAGCAATTGATGCTGGATTCTTAGCAGATAGCAAAATATCCTCAATGGGTGGCTAATATTGTAACCAGTTCCAAAGAAAGATGGCAAGGTTCGAATGTGTGTGATTATCAGGATTTAAATAAAGTTAGTCCTAAAGAGGATTTCCCTACCTCATATCGATATTCCTAGTGATAGCACTGCTCAATACTCTCTTTTCTCCTTCATGGATGGTTTCTCAGGGTACAACAATCAAGATGGCTCCCGAAAGATGTGGAGAAAACTACATCATCACACCAATGGGACTTTCTGCTATAAAGTGATGCCATTTGGATTGAAGAATGCTAGGGCAACATATCAAGAAGCAAATGTAACCTTGTTCAATGACATGATGCATAAGGAAATAGAGGTTTATGTGGATGATATGATCGCAAAATCTCAAACCGAAGAGACCATGTTGTTAACTTCAAGAATTTGTTTGAGCGACTAAGGAATTCATACTCCTTTAAAAACCTGCTAAAATGCACATTTGGTGTAAGATCAGGCAATTTACTTGGTTATCGTTAGTCAAAAAGGGATAGAGGTGGACCCAGATAAAGAAGGCAATACAAGAAATGTCGGCTCCACGCACGGAAAAAGAAGTTCATGGCTTTTTTGGGTAGATTGAATTACATTGCGAGGTTATATCGCATCTCACCGCTACATTGCGAACCGATTTCAAATTGTTGCGCAAAGATCAAAAAGTTGAATGAAATGAGAATTTTCAAAAAGCTTTCCGAAAGATACAGTACTTACCAAAACCTCCCATCCTAGTGCCTCATGTTCTTGGGAAACCACTATTATGTCTTAAACATTACTGACGAGTCAATGGGCTGCGTACTGAGCATGATGAATTCTGTAGGAAAGAACATGCTATTTATTATTTTGAGCAAAAAGTTCACCAGTTGTGAAACAAAGATATTCACTGCTTGAACGGAACATGTTGTGCATTGGCATGGGCGCGTCGGTGAGGCAATACATGTTAAGGTCATACACACTTGTTGGTATCTAAAATGGACCCAATAAGTACATCTTTGAGAAACCTGCTCTTACGGAAGGATCCGCCCATTGGCAGATGTTGTTATCAGAATACGATTTGTATATGTTACACAAAATTTGTCAAAGAAGCGAACTAGCAAATTACTTAGCCCAACAACGGTAGAAGATTATCAATCAATGCAGTGTGAATTCCCAAATAAGACGCATACTGGCTTTAGTTTGAAGAGATTGAATCATTGAATAAGAAAAATGGAGTTGGTGTTGATGTGCCGCTAATGCATTAGGGCATGGAATGGAGCCATTTTGATTTCTCCAGAGAACCAGTCACTCCATTTACGGCTATTGTGTTTTGATTGTACAAACAATTCAGAATATGAAGCAGTGTTATGGGCATTAAAGAGCTATCGAATCAAATGTAAAATTTCTTTGAGGTATATGGAGACTCATTGGTTGGTCATCCATCAGACGAAGGAGAGTGGGAAACGCGAGATTCTAAATTGATTCCGTATCACACACCATATCAAGAATTGACAGAACACTTTGAGAAGAACTTTTCACCATATCCCCGAGAAGAAACAGTTAGCTGACGCCTTGGCCACTTTATCGTCAATGTTCAAATAAACCACTAATCAAGACGGGGCCGTCATAAAAAATTCAACAAAAGATAAGCCAACATATTGCTTTCGATAGAAGAAGAGCTTGATAGCAAACCATGGTTTTATGATATTCAAATCCTATGTAGAATTAGGAATATCCATCAGTATGTTTCAGAGAACGACAAGAGGGTTTTGAGGAGTTCAATGAACTTCTCCTTAAATGGTGGATGTGCTTATAAGAGGAATCATGATATGGTTCTCCTAGATGTGTGGATAAACAGAAGCGAAAAATCATCAAGAGGTTCACGAAGGTTCTTTTGGAACTCATGCAAATGACACGCAATGGCAAGAAAATCTGAGGGCTGGCTATTATTGGTTGACTATGGAATCTGTTGCTTTAGTTACGTAAAGAAAATAAATGTCAATATAGCTGATAAAATACATGTACCGCCCACCTCTTTGAATGTTTTAACATCACCATGACCGTTTTCAAGTGGGGGTGGATGTTATTGATCACGAGCCAAAAGCGTGACACCCTACACCCCAAATAATGTTTTTTTTTTAGATAAAGAGTATCACGTAATCATAAACATGCACATAAAATCCAAAATTTCACCAAACATAATGACATCGAA
>PGTU02008750.1:0-15758 GCA_002896215.2 Cicer echinospermum
CAAGAAAATAAGAAGAAGAAGAAGAAAATTAGGGGGAGAAGTGAGAAAAGCCTCAGATACAAAGAGCTTTTGGTGTGCTTTTCCAAATGAGGTGAGCTCTCTATTTATAGAGGAGTTCAGCAACTGGATCTGAGAAAAAAGGGGGGATCCAAGAAGCACGAAGTCCATCAGCTGGCTACCAGAAACGTGCCTCAGAGATAGGAAACGTGACTTGACTAGGCTTCTTGACCAGGCAATAATTAAAACGTGGGAAAGACTCAGCATTAGGGTTTTGACTTGGCAAATAACCGAAGCTAAGTCAAATTAGGGTTTTGACTAAGCAAATAACAGAAGATTAGTCTGTTTAGGGTTTGAATGAAACAGAACATTGATTTTGACTTTGTGGATGGCAGTTTCGTAACTTGTGACATAACGCAAGCATATAATTAATTAATTAAAATAAATAATTAATTTTCATATGTTTAAAAGATTTAATGCACCACAAACCAAACCAAACCAAACCAGTCGGGCCGGCCGGAAGGGCGGGCGGGCGGCGGCGCGCGCGCGTGTGGTGGTCCCATTTCGCTGCGTTCTCCCTCCTTTCACAAAATTGTGGTGCCCCTTGGGGCCCAACCTTCAATTGTGATGAACTAACACCTTATAGGTTATAAATGAGTGTTGTTCCTCCTATGTGGGACTCTCATTTTTCCAATTCACAACATTAAAGCCATCATCAATGCCATTTATCTTCCATCATTCTCCAACAATCCCCCACTTGAATTTAAAAATAGATTCTTGGAATTAGCATTCAAACGCTTCTATAAAATAAGATTGTGCATTAACGAAGGTGTCTTTCGACTTGAACCTTTGCATAGCGAGTAGGATTCAGATTCAACAGAGGTAACTCGTAGTCTTGAACTCCTATCTCTGACATCAAACCCACACACAACCTTTTATTAGTGTATTCTCTAAAAAGACCCGTGCATTTAGGCCATGCCGTGTAATCCCAGTCTAGTGAACGCCTCTAGAATCTGCCTCAAATTCCATAGGAAGCGGCCCCACTTCCCATTCACGTAGGTGGTCTATCAAGATACTCATGTAAGCTATAGTACCGCCACTCCATATAGAGTATAGATCTCATTAAGAGTTTCTATTATATCTCATCCTTTTATCGCTTCAGGAATCATGCTTCTCATATAAAACCATGCATGTTCCATCTCATATTCACTATGACTTGTTATTACCCATTGATACCTTAATTCTTGGGAATCTCCAGTCTTATTAGGTCGGGTTACCATCATAAGTGGCTCATTTATCACATAGGCAATAGTACCCATCACTTTTGGATGTATTTTGGACTTTCTCTCTAGTTAATTCCTTTCGAAGGATCGGCTAAATTTCATCAGTGAGTACATGATCACAATAACAGCTCCTTTCGAGTAATATCTAACTGTGCTGTGCTTTACGACGTATGTCGTCTCTTACCTATTAATAACGATTCTCAATTTTTGCAATAGCCGCGGTACTACACAGTGGATCAACACAGCGGTACGGCTTATCCCATTAAGGGATTTCTGCTGCAAGCATCTCAACAGCTTGCTCTCATCACTGCATTAGCCAGTGCTATCATTTTCAGACTCCATAGTGGACTGAGCCATATTGTCTGTTTCTTCGATTTCCATGATACAGCACCACGGGCTATGTTGAAACATAGCACACTGGTTGCCTTGGAGTATCTGATAGGAATGTTCCAATCAGCATCATTGTATCCTTCATAAGGACGGCAGGAAATCTTTGATAATGTTAATCCGAGATCATGGTTCCTTTTAGGTATCTCATGACTCTTTTCGATAGCTCAATGCTCCATACTAGGTCTACTAGTTAAACCTGCAAAAAAATCCCCGGACATAGGCAATGTCGGTCCTAGTACAATCAGTGGGCATATTGAGGCTGCCAATGATGCTCGCATATTCAGTTTGTCTAACACCTTTCACAGGAGTCTTGAAAGTTTCACACTTGGATCATATGGTGGTGCAAGCAGGTTTACAGTCAAAAAGTATCATATTTCTTAGGATCTTTTCAATATAATGAGATTGATCCAAAGAAATTCTTTTCTGACCTAGTAATCTTGATTCCGAGGGATTACACTTGCTTCTGGAGGTCTTTCATATCAAGTTGTTGCTCAACAATGCTTTCACATTATTCAACAGGCATAGGAATGTTTGAGCCAATCATGAGTAAGTCGTCTACATAGAGACATAAATTATAGTGCAAATTGCCATTTTCATATTTGTGTAGTAGATACATTTGTCACTTTCATTCACTTTAAACTCATTCGACATAATCAAGTTTGTCAAATTTTCTGCCATTGCTTTAGGAGCTTGTTTGAGGACCATATAAGAGATTTTATCTAACTTACAGACCTTGTCTTCTTGTCCATGAATTACAAAACCTTCAGGTTGTTCCATGTTAGATTTCTTCTTCCATAGTCACCGTTTTAAAAAGGCTGTTTTAACATCCATCTGGTGTACACCAGCTTTATGATAGCCGCAAGTGATAGAAGCACCTAATTTGGTTTTAGTCTAAGTGACGGTGGAAGTGTCGAAGAAATCTATATTCTCTCTTTGTCTAAAACCTTTGCTACAGGGAGGTGCCATTACTTATCAACAGATCATCGGTTCAGTTTCTTTTCAAGATCATTTACAACCTATTGGTTGCACAGGAGGCAAGTCTACAGCATCTAGTCTTGTTAATCTAGAGAATCCATTTCATCGTTATAGCTTCTTGCCACAGATCTGCATCTAAGGATGACAGAGCTTCTTAATGTTCGCAGGATCCCTCTTCTATGTTGTAGCCATGTATTATCAGTCATAAATCTTTAGCAACTCTTTACTCTCTTACTCCTTCGAGTTTTCCGTTCGTCTTGTTTGTTGCTTCAGTGCTCGTTGTCAGGAACTGACTTGGTCCGCTGCCCCCACTTTCTTGATTTGAGGGAATTTATCTCAAGAAGTCTAGCATCATTTGATTCTATGAGCAATTTTCCGTTAAGTCAAAAACCTATCGCTTTGCTTTTTACTGCATACCCATGAATGCAACATTCATAGGCTTCACTGGCGGGGTTAATTCGCTAGGGATCGGGGATTCTGACATAAGCCAGACAACCCTAGGTTCGAACGATAAGACAAGTTGGGCTTTGTCTATTCTTCATTATCTCATAAAGGAGAAATGTTTGCTTTGAATAAGGAACTCTATCAATACATAGCAAACAGTCAAATAATTCCCCCACCAATAATGCAGCAAACCAAAAGAAGCATTAGCCAGACACGTAAATTCAGTAAGAATTCTATTCTTTCTTTCACTTTACCATTATTCAGTGATTGGTAGTTGTTTCATGTACAATTCATTGGGTTTTATAGAATCAATAAATAAGCCGGAATCATACCTGTTCTCTATCACACGAAACCTCTTATCTTTTGTTAAATTGATTTTCTATTTCAGTCACAAATATTTTAAACATGTCAAGCCTTCACTTTTATTTTTCATGAGATATACGTAATAAAATTAGAACAATCGTCAATAAAAGTGATGAAAACTTTTCCATTTCTGGTTAGCGTTCCGTCAAGCCACATATGTCAGAGTGTATAATTCTAGAGGTTCAGTTTCTCTAACAATGATTATGGGATTTCTATTATATTTGGCTTGACTGCAAAAATCGCATTTTCAAAATCCTTTTTAGAATAAATTTGGAACAAGCCTAAATTACTTTAATTTGAAATCACATGTTGTTATATGACAGAGTCTACAACAAATATTAAAATCACACAACATGTAGCAGAAGGAGACATCGTATTCATTTCAACATTCATTTAAACATGCCCATCAGTGGCCGTACCCTTTCCCAACAAAGATAATTTTAGAAATGGTGTACAAATATGCCCCTATAGACTAGTGTACCCTCCTTATTGAGAAGAACCCTGAGACCAATTCTTCCTTATTTCTGGAGTGTGCATTACATCCTTCAGAATTAAGGGTTTTCCAGATGTGAATGTAGTTCCACATCTCCAATGCCGCACATTAGTGGTTGGAGTCTCCCAACAGCACTTTCTACTTCAGCAGCAAGTGTAATTTTTAAACATAGACAATCATAAACCGACATGGCGTTGAGGCGCCAGTGTCTATCCACCATCCATCTGACCACCAACGAGGTTGATCTCAGTTATCATTGCAACGAATTGCTCTTTCGGTCAAGTTGGCTGATTTACAGCGCCTGGCTTGTACCTACACTTGCGTGCCATATGACCCTCTTCCAAATGTAACAGAGAAAGGGGAGAGGGCCATTTCTAGAGGTGGTGGCTGCTGGCAATTGGGACCCTTTGGTTTCCCATTCCTGTTGCCTGTTCTTTGAAGTGCGGTTCCGATTCTTCAGTTGTTTGCAGTTTGGCTCAAAATGTCATTGCTCCATATGACTTCTTTTCTATGCATTAGATTACACACAAGACAAAGCCATTCATCTATTCTACGGATCTTGCTTGCGAGATTCCCCTGCCCCGCTGCAATTCTAAGGTGGGTATCAGAACTTCTATGAAGAGATATCTTTAGTTTTATGCCTAAGAGATTTCTTAACTTCTGTTGTCCAAGCAGAGTGAGGCAAATTGTACTAATAACTAACACGAATCTGTTGAAACTTTTCATCTAGGCGGGACATACCTCATGATGATGTCTCATGAGCTATTTTTCATGTCAGATATTTCATGCAAGACTGAGCTCCACTGATCTGTCATTACTGTCAACTGTATATTGTTCCAAGGGTAGCGGCTTACAGCATACTTCTTGGCCCAGCTTCCTCATATCGATACATTCTCATCTGTGAACTAAGCATTCCCAACCTGTATTGTTGTAGCTAGTATTGCTGTCGTATGACGTAATAGAAATTAAGTATCATACAGATAATCAGCAAAAAATCGTCCATTAAGAAAATATTGATCTTACATAAGTAATCATTATTTTCCCATCGGTTAATCAGCAGCATTTTATCCTTTACAGCTTGTTCACCTTCTTCTGATACAACAAGAATGTCATCCTTCAAAACGTTGGCAAGCTTTTTCGTGGTTAGAAAAAACAACATCTTTTGTTGCCATCGTTTGAAGTGACTTCCCTCAAACCGAAACGGTTTGTTGTAGTCAGGAGCAGATGAACCTGGCCCAGTAATTTCGTCGGTAGACATGGCAGTTCGAAAACGTCTTAAAATTGTTGTTTTTGAAAATCGAAAACCTTTGAAAACAATTTATGCCACCGAAAATATTACTGGGTTGAGTCGCAGACTAGGTCGCTCTCTTTAAGACGTTTCGAGGCACTGCCCAAAATTGTGCAAGGCAGACTATCAACCACGAAGTCCCCAGGATAAAACAACCCAGTTACTCTGTATCGGAGTTCTACTGCACTGTAGAAAACCGTTCTAGAATTACACCCTCTGTATGTCAGTCGAATGACTGACACTCTAATATAGCACGAAGGCTACTCAAGAAAATAAGAAGAAGAAGAAGAAGAAGAAAATTAGGGGGAGAAGTGAGAAAAGCCTCAGATACGGAGAGCTTTTGGTGTGCTTTTCCAAATGAGGTGAGCTCTCTATTTATAGAGGAGTTCAACAACTGGATCTGAGAAAAAAGGGGGGATCCAAGAAGCACAAAGTCCATCAGCTGGAGATAGGAAACGTGACTTGACTAGGCTTCTTGACCGTGGGAAAGAATCAGCTTTAGGGTTTTGACTTGGCAAATAACCGAAGCTAAGTCAAATTAGGGTTTTGACTAAGCAAATGACAGAAGATTAGTCTGTTTAGGGTTTGACTGGAACAGAACATTGATTTTGACTTTGTGGATGGCAGTTTCGTAATTTGTGACATAACGCAAGCATATAATTAATTAATTTTCATATGTTTAAAAGATTTAATACACCACAAACCAAACCAAGCCAAGCGGGCGGCGCGCGCGCGTGTGGTGGTCCATTTGCTTGCATTCTCCCTCCTTCACAAAATTGCGGTGCCCTTGGGCCCAACCCAATGTGAAACTAAACCTTATAAAGGTTATAAATGAGTGTGTCCCTCCTAACGTGGACTTCTCATTTTTCAATTCCGACAACATTAAAAGCCATCATCAATGCCATTTATCTTCCATCATTTCCAACAGTTTCAAAACTTAGAAAATGCATTATGTATTGAAGTCAACAGGTTATGCAATTATTTGATATTGTAGTGTTGTTTTGAATTTTTGTACATAACGTAGCCCTTTAATACTACTGCTAACTGATATCACTAAAAGATTTAATTTATTTAGTTTTTGAAAGGACTCAAGTTTATAGAAAATAGAGATTAGAACATTGACAAAGAAGAAAAGTTTTAATCAATAATACTCTTTCTCAAAAGTGATAGTTTGCATGTATGTTTCCTTCTCGTCTTTCATTCATACTAAATAGATCTTCCAGCATCACAGATATTACTATAAATATAGATGGAGGAAACACAATATACATTTACATATTAAGTTGATACTTGATCAGATCAATTTACTTTATGATATTATAAGTGCATACATGCCTTTGATTGGATTTGGGAATGCTTTAACTGGTTATTCATTTAGCTTAAACTCTGGCTTTCAGTAGTATTTAATTTGTATAATCGATATGTGTGAGATTGCTCTCCTTTTGATAACTAATTATAACTGGACACTTGTTTTGTAGTTAGTTTAATGAAATCTGCTTTTGCTTTTTCAAACAAAAATAAGTAATAGAAGGGACAACTAGTTAGCTTTATGGTAGAATAAAAATAAACAGTGAATAACATATTAGTGAAATTGTTTAATTTAGACTGTATGATTGTATTTGCCTAAGTAATTGTGGGCAGCAAAGGAGTGTCCAAGATGACAACTCGATACATATACATATTTTTTATAGGCTGTTATGTTATTATACGATAGGATTTCCTTTAGAGTTTTGTTGTATTAATATACTTTCCTTGCTCTAACATTTATAATGTTCTCTTTCCCTTTTCTCTGAATATACTTTTAAAAAATATTGTTACATGAATTTGGAAACAAGTGTGAAAACTGAGCTAATTCATCATAAATCTCCAAGAGCATTTTAGTAGGAAAGGATATGATATGACAAAAAAATTGCAAAAAGTTGGATATGGTAACAAAAATAGCCATCACCAGTAGCCAAAGTCAACTGAATTAAGATATTGTGCACATGTCTTACAAACACTCCCCGTAAAGAGATCCAATCCCCAAAATTTGATGTATTACAATGAAGCCAAACCAAAAGTTAAAACAAATAACATCACAGTACTTCTTGGTATTCCTAAACTACAAAACAGATGCTATTACTACCTCAAGAAGCAGCCACTGTTATTAACACCAAATGTGCTGCAAATACGGGACAGACCACAAAAACCAATCATCCTCATTATTACTTACTCTATTATTTTTGGTAAGAAACAATATTCTGTTATATAACATGTATGTGCTTTGTGTTTCCTTGAGTCAAGATTTGTTATGGAGGATACTATGTATTTATTAGAGATATGTTCTGTTGATTAAACAAAACCCTTTAAGATATTTCCATGATTGCCATCAACTAATTGATCCTACAAACTTGTGATCGTGTTTTATTGTTTTAACTGATTCATTTGAGGGTTCATTAGTAAGAAGGTTAATGTATTCTAACATGTCACTTGTATCAACAGGTCCATTTTGATGACTTTCCATCATCCTAAAAATTGAGGGGAAGCTAGAATGATACGCCAAGTGGAAGAAATGATTGATGAGTTACCAGATAACATTTTCAAGTTTTTTATAGCACGATAAAATGATTATGCTTTATTGTCCAGCAATAATATATCGAATAATACAATGACACTAATCAAGTAATATTAGCAGAGTTCTAATTCTAGTCTTGACTCCGTCAGACGTCTCTAAACACTTTGGTTTGAAATGATCATGTTAGTAATTAGTTTTTATGTTTTTGTTAGAAAATGAGCTTAACCCATGACCTCTTTATTTACACTAATCTCGATGTTCCACCCTCACTTTATGACTCAGTCAATTGCTTTATAACTGCCTCCATCACATATACACAGACTCACATTTATTATTCTTCTAGAATCACTCATAATATAGTATCAATGAGAGAAACATAAAGATGATTTTGTCTCATCAAGTGTTATCAATAATTGTGTAGGACATCTGTGTAACACATTTTTGACAAATTTAATGCTAACACTACTTCTCTTAACTCAACATAATTCAAAATTATAAGTGACAGACCATACACCTGTAGACATCTTTGAGAGAAAAATAAATAGCAGAGGATGTTAGTGATATAAACCAGCAGAAATAGAGAGAAAATGAAGTATTGAATGAATACTTGAAATACTGTGGTCTATGTTAATATACTAAATCTTAATAATAATGCGCGGACACCCGATAATTATGCTATTTTTTCATCATGCCTATTTATTTCACATAAATAACCGTCAACGCCGTAATTTACATCCAACACATCACCCTAAGTCAGTGCATGGTTACCGATTAACAGATATGTTTTTACTTAGTCATTGATCCAAGTTTTGAGATAAAAAATCAGAAACAGGTTGCACTAGGACAACTAGACAAAGTTAAAGAAGAAATTATTGTAATATAATTTTTCACACAACAACATCATATAGTTAAAGGATATCAGCCATCACACCATATTTCTAAATTTGCAATATATGAAAGTTATGGAGAAATTAAATTTTAGCTTATGTAGGCCTCATTTACCCATGCTTTTAGGTAATTCCATATCTTCTGTGGGACAACCTGTATGAAGTTCTCAACTTTTGATTATTATTACATGATGTTAGTGCTATGCGAGGGAAGCGGTTGATCAACTACATTTTAAACCAACACAGTAGAATCTTTAGAAAGAATATCTGCTACCAATATACTACGAGAGGCATAATTATTAATGCTAAATTTCATGAAAACAGATAAGCAAGATCTGAAGTGTTCATTGTGGCTAATGTTAGAATATTAGAAAATATCTTATAATATCTATTATATTATATTAGAGTTATTTCCTATGATCAATTTATAATCATAGAGATATCTTAGAATATCTCTCATTATTATTATGATTTATACCTACTTTAGAATTGAGTCTATGTTTCTCTATAAATAGAGATTAGTATTGAGTCTTTTTGTAATCAAGTTAGCACAAAGCTATTATGAATAATATTCAAACCCTTATTATTTTCTCTTCTCTTTTTCTCTAAAATCCCACAACTTCAACATGGTATCTAGAGCCTATTTCGATCCTCCTTGAACGATCATGCCTCAATTCCGCTGCTGAGTTCCCAACAGTTTGAGAATATAATCGTAGTTTCTCTTTTCTAGCATGATCATTCCTTTTTATGACTGTTGTCACTTCCGACCACAATCGTCACTGCTGCCCCGTCTGCTACTGCTTCCTGTCGTCGTTGTTGTCTCGTCTGCTACTGCCGCTGTCTGCTGCTGCTCCCTGTCGTCACTACTGAAAAGTTTTCCGACACAACACTTCCATTGTGTGCAAGAATCTCCCAATCTACACAACCCATATATTTTTTAGGTCATAAATTGCTCCACATGCACTCATGTGCCTCCAAGATCGATCGAGTTCATCTCTCGCACACGCCACCAACAGCCTCGAGCTCAAGCGCGTCTATCCGCCTTCCGGCATGATGTTTCAGTCGATCTAGATTGAGTTGTTCCTTCCTGGTTCCAGATTTGTTTTAAGTTTTTTCTTTCGAGCACGTGCATACAGCTTTGGCAATTTGGTCTCAGATACACTGGCCCCAAACTTTTTGTCCTAGATGGTACTAGGCCTTGTCTTTCTCTCCCTGAAGCATGCCGTTTTCTCTCCTTGAAGCAAATTCAAGTTTAAATATTTTGAGTCTCTGATTATTATTGGTGTTGAAGCTTCCAAATGCAGTTTTTTAGAAGGACAAACTTTAACTTTGTTCAATTAAATTACTTGTCATGAATTTCTCTCATGCTGACGATTATTCTAGCTATCTGACTAATATTAATATAGCAATTCTCTTTGACTTCACCTGCATCCCTGAGTTGCCTTTCCATCTATTTTTTATTATTTTGTAGAACAAAAAACATTGTTTTCTTTGTAACAAACTTACAAGCTTTAGTTTGAGAACTACTTTTAGCTTGAGGAGAGTGTTAGAATATTAGAAATATAATCTTTAATATCTATTATATTAATATTATATTAGTAGTTATTTCCTAGGATCAATTTATAATCAGAGATATCTTAGAATATCTCATATTATTATTATGATCTATACCTGCTTTAATGATAGATTAGATCTATAGTTTCTCTATAAATAGAAATTAGTATTGGTCTTTTGTAATCAAGTTAGCATAAAGACAATTTATTTTAGTGATTATCAATAATATTTCAAACCCTTATTATTTTCTCTTCTCTTTTTCTCTAAAATCCCACAACTTCAACGGCTAATCACCACACATCAAGCATGGTTGATCCACTCAATTCGGTAAAAAGCTAGCAATCAATATTTCCTCTGCATACAGAACTGCTATGAGAGACTATCAAAGAGGGTCGATAAAACACCAACAATAAAACATATAGTCACAGTAAGTGTGAATGCAAGGAAAAATAGTCCTTCTAGCCAAGAGGGGCACTTAAAGCAGCCTTAGTTTCTAAAATTTGTGTCTCCTGTTGAATGATACTCTGCAAAACAGCTTCCAAATGATGAGGGTCATTCAATGAGTGGTTAAAAAACATCCATTTGTTAGCTAATAAACGTCAATCTTCCAACGCATATCTTCAACATCCGTGTGGAACATGTTTCTTGGAATGCCCAATAAACTTTTGGAATGCATCTTGAGAGAATTGCAAAATCAGGAAAACAAAGCGCGCTTTGCGACACCATCCAACCAATTCTTATCAAAGCAAATCTGTGACGCATCTTGTATTAACTGAACAAATACAGAGTGGCCTGAACCTAGAAACATCCAACACACTGCGGGTTTGGAGAATTTCAATAGCTCAGCTAGGCAGTGATATGCATAACCCCTTGTATCGGTTACTAAGTGAGGTGTCCCTTAAAAGACATGAAGGATGCTTAACAAGAAAATCAGTCATACAAAGACAAGATCTTTTGGCAATCCAAATGCTTTCTTGGATACCAGTTCCTCAAGCTCCCTTGTGACTAAGAGAAGGAGAACTTTAAATCTTTCACTTATATTTGAGAGGGGTTCCCTAATAGAGAAGAAAAAACTAGTTAAGACTCTCCAAAGAAATAAGACAAAATGATTAAAAATAAAAATTAAGGGAGTAAATACCTTTAGAAGGCGTGGAAGGAGTCTGAAATGCAAGAGGCAAAGGAATACTATTGCTTGGAGAGGGGTTAGATTTTGAAACTCTAAATACATCATCTTAGGAATTGTTCCTCAATAGTTGAGCTTACTTTAATGTCAGCATCATCATATAGAGAAACTGAACAAAAGGTGGAAGTGGAGAGAGATCAATCAAAAATCAAAACGGTGATGAGGTAACATAAGAAAATAAAAATTTATCCAAAGAATCTTCACCTTGATCATCATTAGTCTTGGTAGTTTCCACAGTAGTCTCTAACATCAACATCTTGTTCCTACACATATTCAAATAAAAAATTATATCTTTATCATATCCAAAATATTAATTTTTTATACGATTAGCCTCACTATATTAAAATATATATATTTAGTTTGAAAGAGCCTAACTTTATCATAGAAAGAAATAAGAATCAATATTTTTTGAAACCAATAGAACATGTTTGAAAACTAGGTTAACTTTGATGAACTGACTAATTCTAAATGAATTAAGGGTGTTGTTGTGTAGGCATTTGTTAATGCAGTTCCTTCTTCAACACACTGCATAAAAAATTAAAGGAAGTTTAGTTGGTAGTATAATTCAATTCCTACATTTAAAAAGTCAAAGAAACATGCATAATAGGGGGATATGCCTTTTGTTAGGAGAAATTAATTGTATAGGTGCCCTTTCTTGTTCTGAAATGGTAGACATAGTTGCGCAACACCTTTTTCTGGTGTATAACCTCTTGAATATTTGGTCCTCTATTTCTCTTTCAAACACTGTGTAGCAGGGAAAATGTAAATTAAGTGTGTATTGTATTTTTTTAAGAATTATATGCACAATAAGGTTGATACTATATTACATTATTCCTTGAGAAGGTTTGGGCGGTTATATAATTTCTCTCAAGTGGATGTTGTTGGTTATCATGCACTGTGATCGTTGATTGTTCATTCACCAACTCCTGTATTAAAAAAATAGATGCATCGTTACAAAGTCATAGAGTATGAATGAAATTTATGGAGAGAAATTTGATATGGGACTGCAATTTACTTTTTGAATTTGTTGGTAATATTGCTATTGATGGTATCTCTATATCCGGAACATTTCAACAAATTCATTTCTCTGCTTCTGGTGTTTGGTTTTATTTGTATCTGCTTTCCACAAAAAATAGTATGTTTGATTCAAAGAACTTGTCATGGTGATTGTATTCAGGTGTGAGTAAATAGAATGGTATTGACCTGGTGATGCCGCTTCAACTTCAATCCCACCATCAAAAATCTTCAGTGGTTTCTGCACTTGGTACTTTCATTCACACATATCAGCATATCATCGAACTCTTCTGAATATCTGTTGAAATATGTGTTCCCGTGTTTCTTATACTTATACGCGAAGATATTATTAGATAGTAACTACATAAAGCATAAACAATTATCCTCAGAAAAAATAAAAAAAAGGAAGAAACTCATAGCATAACAATATAAACCCAAAATGTAACTAGTATGTACAATTATATATATCTGTCGTCTATGCCTATAACGTTAAAATTTTAACCAATGGTCATCAAAGCATCTATAAGTATATAGGTATCATCTATGTGTCTGCATATATTCAAAAAAACACTATATATTACATGACACAATTTCATACTTTCTAGATAATTTGTTATATTCGTTCAACAAACTAGTTTAATACTTATCTTTATAATATATAAAGACATATAATTGTTCACGTAAGATATAACAAATGACAATATATGACATCTTTGACAATGTTTCGTAATTTTTTCGAAAAAAGCAATTATACCTAGAGAGACGTAGTATATTCTCTATTAGTACTTGGTAGAAATGCAGAGGGGACTTCTTCCATATACTTGGTAAGAAATGCAGAGGGAAAAAAGTTAAAGAATGAAATTCTCAAGAAAATTTTGACAAATGTATCTAGAAAGTCAATCATTAATCAAGTAAGTATATTTCAGATAAAACAATTAAAATCACACACACAGACACACATATATATTTGTAAAACTCAACCTGATCTACATCTCGATCAACTTGAGAAAGTATATATTCAGATAAAAAGTGACATACATTTATTATTATTGTAAAGAACTTTGTGGTTAGTGTGAGAACTGTCTATACACATTTATAAATCAGAAGAATTAAAGAAATAAACACAATATCAAATATTTATAAACAGGACATGATATGTGTTAATTAAAACCACACCTGTAAATAATGGCTAAAATGGTTTTAAAAATATTGGGTATAGTGTGTACCTGTGTTTCGTCCGAAAAAGTTATAAATTTCAACTATGCTGTAGGGAGTAGATGCTAAACACGAAGAGAGTTTTCGACAATTTCGTACAAAACGATTTTTTGTTGTCTGAAATTGAATTCCTTGGGTGAAGAAGAGGCTTGGTAGTTTGTCAAATACTATAAAATTTAGTTTTGGAATCTTGACTTTTTGATCACCTTCACTTTTGAATATTTCCTCTAATTCAACTGCTTTTCTTATTACTAGTGCCTCCAGCTCAAGAAACTCTTGACATATGGAGACCGGAAGGACATATTTCAACTTGCAGCACTTTACTACAACAAGTACTTTTAGCTTTGGGAAGGAATTCAACATGTTTTGATTCTGCAAGTCATCTTCAATGATATGTTTCAACTCCTTGCATTCTTCTATTCTTAGAAAAACTAATTTTGATAGGCATCTTAAAATAGAAGTGGAGAAAAGTACTTTCAATATTTCACATCGTATGATTATTATCTTTGTAAGATTTTTTAGGACAAAAGAATTTTTGGGTCCCCCAAAAAGGTACTTCATATCATGCATATCAGATAACTGAATCTTTTGCAACCCTATGTTCATTGGTTGTCCATCCATTTCATTGAGACAAAATAAATTTTCTGCTTTGAAGTTATCTACCCTGAGACTTTCCAAAGCAATAAAATGTTTCACGCTCAATTCCTACAAGTATGTACACAAAATAAATTAGTTGTATCATAATAACATTTCTAAAATTCAGTAAAAAGTACATTTTTAAAATTAAATAAGATCTCGTTTAAAATTATATTCTTAAATTACAGGAAATTAAACTTCCATTTTATAAAAAAATTATACATTGAAAATGATTTGCCAAGTTAGTTAGATATTTTCTTGGTTCCATTAATTTTATATGAAATGATGTAAAAAAATGTATATTCATTAATAAATAGAAATATAAACATTTTCATAAAATAGTTAAACAGACACAGAAGTTGAAAAAATAAACATTTTCATCAAAGCCTTCAGAACATCTTGAGGTGAGGCTATTGAATGATTATGTTATAATTTGTTTTCAAAATAGAAAATGAGATATATAAATCCTGAAAATGCAAAACATATTCTAATCAATTACAATAAAAAATGTGACAAGAATAATTGCCATAAATATAGAATACAGGGACATATTATGCCACAATCTATTTCCTACAGATACATTCTAAAGTATCAAGACACTACTAAAAAAAACAAGCACTTGTGAGACTTAGATCTTGCTTGGAACTACTATCTTAACACGATTCACCAACACCGCACAAACATTGATTCTATTGGAACAAATGTGACATTCCCGTTTCAAGTTTTTTCCATTAAGTAGTTATCAATTGCAATCCAATAACATTCTTCGAGTAAGAATGAAATCATTGATTAATTTGGCAAACAAAAAATATATAAGAAAAAAGGGATACCTTCATGATTGTACTGTCTTGAGATTTTGAAACCGAATGAATAATGAATTCACCGATAGATTTGATATCAACTTGGGAGCAATTTTTTAGTTCAAGTTCTTTCAAAGATGGAAATGTTGGGCGATAGTGTTTGGGACAGATAGCGACTAAACTTGGCAGATTGCAAAAATTGAGATATTGCAATGCTGAAAGATGAAGGTGAATCTCAGTGTGATTTTGATGGTCATTAGTGTAGTGTCCAAATATGTATTCCAATTGCATGCACCTTTGAACGTGGAGCCTTTTCAATGTAGGGAAGACATTGCCCCAATTATTGCCACTACTGTCATGATCTTCGGTGTCTATCACTATGTGCTTCAATTCATCACAATTTGTAATTGTCAAAGTTTCCAACATTCTTGGAGCAACAGACAGGATAAACACCGATTTTATCTTCAAAATTTGAAACAGCACAATGTTTTTAATATTGCACATGAAATGTGGGTGTACCGAAAGACATTGAGCACGTTCCCATATATGAAGATTGTGTGAATTTGATACCTGTAATGTAATCCCAATGTAAAGGAACTAAAAATCATACTAAACATTCCTTACATGTGCATACAACTTATATAAATGCAAACATATAAGTTATAACGTTTCTATTATAAGT
>PGTU02008752.1:0-15891 GCA_002896215.2 Cicer echinospermum
TTAAATTTTGCAAATAGTAAAGATAAGCTAAATGTCATACTTAGCAATCAAAGACATGTTCATGAAAAATCTGGTTTAGTGATCACTACACCAAAATATGCATGTCATACAAGAAAAAAATAAAACAGATCTCTGTGATTGGGTATATGCAAACCAGAAATGTCAAACATGGTCAAGAAAAACTGCTATGCTAAGAGTATTGTTATGACACCTTTGCTAAACCAAATAAACATTCATCCGTTGATGGCAATGTCATTCTGTTGCAGAAAGGGACATTTTGTGTCTAATGCATATTTAAAGAAATTAGCCATCAAGGATGGAAGCAAGTTGGATTAGCAAAAGAATCTGGTTTAAGACTGACCCCCCAGGACCCAATCTGAATGGTACCTAGATCCAAAAATTAATTATATTTTTACAGGTGTACTTGACCATCCACCAAGCAAGATTGATATTTTGAATGGATGCTCAGACACCGTGAAATGAGACACAGTATGAGAATCTTGTCTTTCATAATGAAGATTAAATGAAGAAAGGATTGGTTCACCAAGTTGTATTGATGAAGAGAAAGAGTCATGGGCAGGTTAATCAGAAAGTTTTTTGTTTAAATCGATTGACTTAATCGATTTCGAGTTTGGTTCTTTGTTTGTTTAAAGCATCGATTGTTGGAATCGATTTGGTTAGGCCCAGCCTTCAGATTTTTTTTGGAAAATATTGTGTAAAAATCCCGACATCGATTTGGAAATGATTGATTCGTGTTCAGTATTTGACATTGGGTACAATCGATTCGGACATCGATTAAGTAAACGGAAAATCGATTTGGGAATCGATTGGAATGACCGTTGCGAACCTTTCTTTTACTAGCGTTGGACATCATATTACACAATCGATTAAGGATTCGACTAACGGTAAACCCATCGATTTGGAAAGTCGATTGACAAGGGTAAAAGTATAAAAAGGTAAAGGACAAAATCGATTTCTTCATCTCAGGTTACTCAGATTTTCCAGATTTTCCAGATTTTTCAGTTTTTCACTCTATTTGCTTCACTTCTCTGCATCTTCATCAGTTTGTTCATTCTATCTACACTCTACCTACATTCAATCTATTCTGTTTTGCGATCATGGCTCGTGTGAAACAAAACCCAACCACATACACCTTCACCTTCTTCATCTTCAACAAGTGAAACTCCTTCACCCCACCAACTCTAACAAAGAGAGTTCCGATTCCAACTCACAAGATTCTTGCTAAAGACAAGGGAAAGGCTCATGCTCCTATTCAAGATAAGATTAAGAAAAGGAAGGAACCACCAAGTGAGAAGTTGTTGGCTGATGCTATGAAAGAGATTTCCAAGAAGAAAAAGAAGCCGGTTACTCACCCCTAACTAAGAAAACTCCAGCACCTAAAGATAAGGATGTAGAAGTTACCATTCCAGCAGAGTTTCTTAAACGGAAAATTTCATGAAGGCAGAACCCTGGATTTTGGCTTCTTTTGATACAGAAGGCTTCACATTCCAAGATCATCTGAGATTTCATGGTCTTGAAGGTTTTCTTTCATCTACTTTGGACAGCTATCCGAAACTGATACGGAATTTTACGCAAACTTCAAGCTCACTGATGACGGATTCAAAATCTCAGGTTAAAGGTAAAAAGTTATCAATGTCTTTTGAAGTTTTTGCTGAGTTGACAGGATTGCCATTTCACGGAACATCAATAGACGGCAGTTCTGATGCGGATGCAGCTGACGAAGGATGGAAGGCATCGCTGGACAGGCACACGCAGTGAAAGATATTATGATTGATGGCTTTGTGGAAACCATCTCATTGCCAATTGGTCAGATGAAGGACACAGCAACGCATGCTCATGTATACATTAACAAGAATGCTTGTACCTCGATCAGGAAATCACGCGGTTGTTCAAAAGCTTGATATTATACTGTTATGGGATTTGTCCAAGGAGCTTAAGATGAGTTGGACGTGGATTGTGCTAAGGCACATGTTAGAAGCTTCACACAGTAAGCTCATGTGCCTTATCCGCAGTTGGTTACAAAGGTTCTCAAGCACTTCAAGGTATCGTTTTTGAATGAAGAATCTGCAAAGACAACACTCATCTTCGGCGAAGCAATTGTGAATCAGATGAAAACTGAAGAAAGTAGATAGTATTTGGATTAGACCAATGCCAAATGTTGAACCAACTCCTCCACAAGCCTCTGAATCAGCAGCTGAGACTCCTGCATATGTTGCAAAACTGATGGAATTTATGGCAGCTCAGATGGAACACAACGCCAAAATACTAGAGTCTAATGCAAAGGATGGAAGCTACTTTGACATCCATCCAAACATCCCTGAATCAGTTGCTCAGGATGTTGCTGCAATTCAAACGCACCCTAGGTCTCAAGCTATCTTTTGAAGACATAGCGCATATTGGTCGACAAGCAACTGAGGAACACAGCCAGATCCTCTAGATCGGTCTGCGACTCACGGTGAGGAGACACCTGCTGAGGGTAATACAGCGGTCTCTACCTCTCCCCTAGATGATAGTGAAGAACCAGCCCACTTTAGGAGATTAGATTGTCAAGTTCCTTATTGGTGATGTCTTATTTTGTTTGGCTTGTTGCTTTGTTGTTTTTATATTTTATTAATAATATATATGTATGAGCATAATTTATTAATTGTTATCATATAAATATTGCCATCTACAATCTGTTGCATATCTGCTTGTTTGATCTGATACACTGCACACGTTGTTTAATTCAGTTATCTTAATCAACTGACATGCTCAGTATTGCTCTGATATTTTTGTTTTTGTTCTGATCTGATATACAAGTTATAGGGGGAGGTATTGTTTTCTGCCTTTTTGCCTTAATTGACAAAGGGGAGAAAAAATTATAACTTGATAACTTGATAATATGCTTGTTTGTTGCATTATTAAGGGGAGAATCTGATTTCTGATGATTTTTTGCTCTGATAGCTATAAATTGTTTTCTTTGGTATGTTTTTGAAATGGTTTGATATCTCAAGTTAAAATTGTATGATTGTCAATTATGCCAAAAAGGGGGAGATTGTTGGACCTTAGTCCTTTGAATCCTAATTTTGACATAATTAACAAACATACAATATTCATACTTAATATGATAATCTAATATTTCAATTGAGCAAAATTTCAGGAACACCAATCCAATCCTACAACACTTGGATCAAATTGCTTGGAACACAAGAAATCAACAAAAGTTGAATTCTGACTATGTAAATCGATTGAGAAATCGATTTCATAACAAGGGTGTAAGGAAATCTTAAGTGTTTGTAAATGTGAAATCGATTAGGCAATCGATTAGCTTAATTAAAAAGGAAAACTGCACAAGTCAGTAGCACTCTGATTTGGAGAGTAATCGATTGGGAAATCGATTTAACATTTCACAAATTAAACCTGATGGTAACACATCGATTGGTAAATCCGATTGGATAAGTTACAGTGGCACTCCAGTGCTGAGGGAATCGATTGGCAAATCGATTGACAAAGTATCATTTGAAAAAATAACCTCACCTGTGACAAATACAATCGATTGGACAATCTATTGTTGAGTTTTTCAATTCTGATATAGTTTGGTTGCAATCGATTGGGAAATCGATTGAACTAAACACCAGGTAAGAGCTTTTCAGGAACATGCTACCAAAGCGATTGACAAGTCGATTGACATCAAATAACTGAGTCACTGTTTTGAATTAAATCGATTGGCAAATCGATTGACATCAAATAACTGAGTCACTGTTTTGAATTAAATCGATTGGCAAATCGATTGACATTAAAACTGAGTCACTGTTTTGAATCCAATCGATTGACAAATCGATTGACATCAAAAAAAATGAGCCACTGTTTTGAACACAATCGATTGGCAAATCGATTGAAATAAACTTTTTGAAAACACAGTGAACTCTGAGATTGTGACCAAATCGACTCTGTGTTTTTATACATCGACTCTGAGACTTGGCAAATCGATTGAGTAATCGATTGAAATCACTTTTATTAAAACTGTTTCCAGAAATCGATTAGGAAATCGATTTATACAAGTCTGGACATGTTACTGAAAAGTGTTGCTTTTAAAGAATCGATTGGTAAATCGATTAGCTTATATAGTTTCAAGTTTAAAGAAAAACAAGACTCGCGAAATCGATTGGCAAATCGATTAAGCATGTGTTTTAACTTTAATAAATCGATTGGGAAATCGATTTAGCAGTTGTTTTTCAGAAACTATATAAACTGTCTTTCAATCTTTTTCTAAGAAGAACTTTGATAATAACGTTTCACTTTTCTAAGAACTCAAGATAACTTTGATTACAGATCAACATACACTTTGTTAACAAATCTGATACTGCTTTTTCAGATCAAGAAAAAGGATCATCCATATTCATTGAGAAAGAAAAGAAAAAGTAATCTTGAGAGCAAAGACATTGTCCTCATGAACAACCATTGAATATCCAGATTCGTGAGAAGACTTTGATCAAGATTGAAGACTTTTGTTTTGTACTTCTTTTATTCATTCTGTAACAATACTTTGAAACGAAACGAACGTTAAAAAACCCAGCTAGAAACTGGTGGCTACTTTCTTGGTGTGAGAGGTCTCAACAAGAAAGAGTCGTACTTTGATTTTGCGTTAGGCTGCAGATTGTCTACAAGGATCAAAGGGTTGATAGAAAGCCAGCTAGAAACTGGTGGCTACTTTCTTGGGTGAGAGTGCTCAACAAGAAAGAGTTGCACTGTGATTCTGTGTTAGATTGACGAGTATCTACAAGGATCAGAGGGTGATCAATAGGAAAGAGATCATTAAGATAGATAGGTTTCGGGGAGGAAACTGGACAATCTGTAATTGATTCTTTCTATTGAAGAAGAAGAAAATCTGAAATCCGATTGGATTTTCAGGACTGGACGTAGGTTGTTGTGGACAACCGAACCAGGATAAATCTCTGTGTCTTCTTCTCTAACTCTCTCTCTTTAATTTTCTATATTGCTAACTTTGCATGCCTCAAAATTTAAATTCTGCTGTGCACTTGATACTGATTAATTTTGTAACGAAAACTGATATACTTTCTGTTATTGCGAGGTCACTGATATCAACAATTGGTATCAGAGCCAACTTCTTGAGAGGTAACACTTATAAGAAGATGGCCTCGACTGACGTTCTGGGAGAAGGCGCTTCGTTAGCACGTCCACCAGCTTTCAACGGTACAGCCTACATGTACTGGAAGCAAAGAATGCTAATATTCCTGGAAGCAAGTGGCATAGACATCCTTGACGCTGTTGAAAACGGTCCATATATTCCCAAGATTGCAGGAACGAATGACTCAATGATTCTCAAGCCTAGAGCCGACTGGTCCGATGAAGACAAAAAGAAGGTTGGTTTCAATGCGAAGGCGAAGAACATCATCACGTCCGCCCTATGTGCAGAAGAGTTCTTTAGAGTATCCAATTGCAAGTCAGCAAAAGAGATGTGGGACATCCTCCAAGAAACGCATGAAGGTACTACTGATGTTAAGAGAGCTCGCGTGAATACGCTCATGCACGAATATGAATTATTTAGCATGAAGAAAGAAGAGTCAATCAGTGATTTGCAAACCAGATTCACACACATTGTCAACAACCTGCATGCACTAGGAAAATATGTGGATAACGAACAGCAGATTGGAAAGATTATGAGATGTTTAACCAGAGAATGGCAGCCCAAAATTACCGCAATAGCTGAGTCTAAAGATCTAGCTAAAATGACGACAGCAACATTATTTGGTAAATTGAGGGAACATGAAATGGAATAACATTGGCTGGACGAATCAGAAATGGAAAGCAGGAAAAAGAAAGGATTATGCTTGAAAGTACAAACCCAGCAATCTAAACCTGAATCCGATAGCTACTCAGATGGATCCAGCAGTGAAAGTGAAGAGACTGAAATCGAATCACTTGTCAAGAAATTTAAGAAGTTTCTGAAGAAGAAAGATAGCAAATTCAGAAAACCATCCAGCTCTAAGACTAGTGACATCAAGACAGTTACATGCTATGAATGTGGTAAGATTGGTCACATAAAGTCGGAATGCTACAAACTGCAGAACAAGAATAGAGCTACAAAATCAAAAGGCAAGGAACCAGTCACCAAAACCAGAAAAGCATATATTGCATGGAGTGACAACGATAACGATGAGTCCTCTGCCTCTTCGGATGAAGAAGAAGTGAATTTATGTCTCATGGCTCACACTAATTCAGAATCTGACAGTGAGGTTAGTTCGCAATTTAATCCAACATATGATGAGCTACAAGAAGCTTTCAATGAATTGCATGATGATTATGTGAATCCATAAAACAGTTGTTAAGCACAAAGAAAATGCTTGAACAAATGAATGTTGAACATAAAGAAATTGAAAATTTATCTGAGTCTGAATACCCAACCAAAGTACATGTTGAACCTTTTGGATACCACAAACCAAGATTCTTAGTACCTACTAAGTATCTGAAAATTCTCTTTACTGCAGTGAGGTGAGATTCCTTCGGATTCGATTGATACCGTGCACACATGCAAACGCTGAACATAATATCGGGTCGGCTTGCTGTAAGGTAGAGCAGAGATCCAATCATACCACGAAATCTGGTTACATCTACAGGCTTACCTAACTCATCTCGGTCTAAGAAATTTCCTTGACTCATGGGTGTATCAATGGACTTAAGCTTATCAAAGTTAAATTTCTTTAACAAATCAGAACAATATTTGGATTGACTAATGAAAATGCCTTGCTTGGTTTGGTTAATTTGAAATCCCAAGAAATATGATAGTTCACCCATCATTGACATTTCAAATTTACCTTTCATTAAGTTTTCAAATTCTTTGCAAAGCTTGTCATTTGTTGATCCAAATATGATGTCATCAACATAAATTTGGACCAGCAATATGTCATTTTCAATAGTTTTTGTAAAGAGTGTCTTATCAACATTTCCTCTAGAAAAATTTTGTTGAATGAGGAAAGTGCTGAGTTTCTCATACCAAGCTCTTGGAGCTTGTTTCAACCCATAGAGGGCCTTTGAGAGTTTATACACATGGTTAGGAAAATCTGGATTTTCAAAACCTGGTGTTTGGCTCACAAAAACTTCCTCTTGTAGGTCTCCATTAAGAAATGCACTCTTCACATCCATTTGATATAGATTGAAGTCCATGATACATGCATAGGCCAACAAAATCCTTATGGCTTCTAGTCTAGCTACAGGGGCATAGGTCTCATCAAAGTCTATTCCCTCCTCTTGACTATAACCCTTTGCAACTAATCTGGCCTTATTCCTAGTTATCACACCATTCTCATCTAACTTATTTCTGAACACCCACCTAGTTCCTATAACATGCTTACCCTCTGGCCTAGGTACCAAGTTCCACACTTTGTTCCTCTCAAACTGGTTTAACTCCTCTTGCATAGCAAGTATCCACTCACTATCTAAAAGGGCTTCCTTAATGTTCTTAGGTTCAATCTGAGACACAAAGGCTGTGAGGTTACAGAACTCTCTAAGGTTTCCTCTAGTTGACACACCTCTAGAAATGTCACCTATGACGTTGTCTAAGGGGTGGTTTCTATTGAATCTCCATTCCTTAGGTAACTCACTGGTTTCTATAGGTTCTATAGGGTCTGCACTAGTTGGAGGATCAGCTATAGGTTGTTCTAGGGGTTCAGATTCTACAACATCATCCAAAATATCATTAACCTTAGAAGGAGTTTTGTTCAAGTTTTCTGTAAAAGATTCATCAAACTTTACATGAACTGACTCTTCTATGGTTTTTGTTCTTTTGTTGTAGATTCTATAGGCTTTACTAGTTTGGGAGTATCCTAGAAAGATTCCTTCATCTGCCTTAGGGTCAAACTTTCCTAGGTGTTCCTTGCCATTGTTCAAAACAAAGCACTTACAACCAAAAATTCTAAAGTAAGACAGGTTTGGTTTTCTACCCTTGTAAAGCTCATAGGGTGTTTTCTTAAGAAGGGGTCTAATCAGTACTCTATTCACAATATGAGTGGCTGTACTAATTGCATCTGCCCAAAAGTACTTAGGTAGGTTGGAGTCCTTAAGCATGGTCCTAGCTAACTCTTCTAGGGATCTATTTTTCCTCTCCACTACCCCATTCTGCTGTGTGTGTCCTAGGGGCTGAATACATGTGGTTGATTCCATTTGATTCACAATAATTTTGAAAAAGATGATTTTGGAATTCACCTCCATGATCACTTTTTATTGAAATAATTTTCAAATCATTCTCATTTTGTACTAAAGCAGCAAACTTTTTGAAAACAGAAAATGTATCACTTTTATGAGCTAAAAAGTAAGTCCATGTGAATCTAGAATAATCATCAACCAGCACATATCCATATAGGTTTCCACCTAAACTCTTAACTTGGGCAGGTCCGAAAAGGTCCATGTGAACTAGTTGTAAAACTCTATTTGTTCTAACCAAATCTATAGAGGGAAACGGAGTCTTAACCAGTTTACTCTTCTCACATGAATCACACAACCTATCCTTAGAAAATTTCCTATTGGGGAGTCCTATTACTAGCTGTTTGCTAACAAGCTTATTCAAGTGATTAATATGAATATGAGCAATGCGTTTATGCCACAACCATGTTTCATCTTGATTTGATAACAAGCAACATACAGCACTTGGTACAGAATTGAAATCCAACATATAGATGTTGTTAATTCTGTCACCAATCAGCTTTATGTTTTTGTCATCTTTATGCTCAATAATGCAAGATTGTGATGAAAAACTTACTTGAAAACCTTTGTCACATAGCTGACTTATGCTTAGCAAGTTATGCTTGAGTCCTTCAACATATAATACATTCTTAATCACTGTCGTTGACTCATTTCCTATATCACCAATTCCAATAATTTTTCCTCTATTGTTGTCTCCATATTTGACAAAACCTCCTTCCTTTAATGTCAAGGACAGAAATTTGGATTTGTCCCCTGTCATGTGCTTCGAACATCCGCTATCCAAATACCATGAGTGCTTAGTGGATGTCAAGCACACCTACAAAACAAAATCAGAATTTTGTTTTAGGTCCCCAATCTAAATTGGGTCCTGTTTGGTTAGTGTCAAACACAGATTTCTTTGCAGTCCAAATTTGCTTCCATCCCTTATTGGCTAATTTTTTAAACTTGCAATTTGACACAAAATGTCCATTTCTGCAACAGAAATGACACTTGCCTTTAAAGGATGAATGGTGATTTGGCTTAGTAAAGATATCATACATATTCTTAGCAATGGCAGATTTTTGACCATGTTTGACACTTCTGGTTTGCATATAACCAATACCATATTTATTTTTATTCCTTTTAACATGCATGTTTGGTGTATATCCTAAACCAGATTTTTCATGAACATGTCTTTGATTGCTAAGTATGACATTCAGTTTATCTTTACTATTAGCAAACTTTAACAAATCAGATTTTAATGATGCAACTGTATTTTCAAGTTCAATGCACTTTGCAGATTTTTCTTGTGAATCCTTTTTCAATTGTTCACATAAATTTTCAATTTTTTTATGCTCAACATTCATTTGTTCAAGCATTTTCTTTGTGTTTAACAATTGTTTTATGGAGTTCACATAATCATCATGCAATTCATTGAAAGCTTCTTGAAGTTCATCATATGTTGGATTAGATTGTGAACTAACCTCTTTTTCTGATTCTGAATCTGAATTTGCCATGAGACACATATTGGCTTCTTCTTCATCCGAAGAGGCAGAGGATTCATCGTTATCGTTCCAAGCAATACACGCCTTCTTTGTTTTGGTGACTGGCTCTTTTCCTTTTGATTTTGCAGCTTTATTTTTGTTCTGCAATTTGTAGCATTCTGACTTTATGTGACCAGTCTTCCCACATTCATAACATGTAATTTGCTTGTTGTCGCTGGTCTTGGAGCTGGATGGTTTTCTGAATTTGTTATCTTTCTTCTTCAGAAATTTCTTAAATTTCTTGACAAGCAGTCCGATTTCTGGTTCTTCATTGTCACTGCTGGATTCATTTGAGCAGCTATCGGATTCAATTTTTGATTGATTTGCTTGAACCTTCAGAGACAAACCTTTCTTTTTCCTACTTTCCATTTCTGATTCATCCAATCGTTGCAATTCCATTTCATGTTCCCTTAACTTTCCAAATAGTGTTGCTGTCGTCATCTTTGCTAGATCTCTAGACTCAGCTATGGCTGTTATCTTTGGCTGCCATTCTCTGGTTAAACATCTCATAATCTTTCCAATCTGCTGTTCATTATCCACATCTTTTCCTAGTGCATGCAGGTTGTTGACTATGTGTGTGAATCTGGTTTGCAAATCGCTGATTGACTCTTCTTTCTTCATGCTAAATAATTCATATTCGTGCATGAGTGTATTCACACGAGCTCTCTTAACATCAGTAGTACCTTCGTGAGTTTCTTGGAGGATGTCCCACATCTCTTTTGCTGATTTGCAATTGGATACTCTAAAGAACTCTTCTGCACATAGGGCGGACGTGATGATGTTCTTAGCCTTTGCATTGAAACCAACCTTCTTCTTGTCATCATCTGACCAGTCGGCTCTAGGCTTGATAATCATTGAGTTGTCAGTTCCTGCAATCTTGGGAATGTACGGACCGTTTTCAACAGCATCAAGGATATCTATGCCACTTGCTTCCAGAAATATGAGCATTCTTTGCTTCCAGTACATGTAGGCTGTACCGTTGAAAGCTGGTGGTCGTGCTAACGAAGCGCCTTCTCCCAGAACGTCAGTTGAGGCCATCTTCTTATAAGTTTTACCTCTCAAGAAGTTGGCTCTGATACCAATTGTTGGTATCAATGACCTCGCAATAAAGAAAATATATCAGTTTTCGTTACCAAATTAATCAGTATCAAGCGCACAGCGGAAATTAAATTTTGTGGCATGCAAAGTTAGCAATATAGAAAATTAAAGAGAGAGGGTTAGAGAAGAAGACACAGAGATTTATCCTGGTTCGGTTGTTCCACAACAACCTACGTCCAGTCCTGAAAATCCAATCGGATTTCAGATTTTCTTCTCCTTCAATAGAAAGAATCAATTACAAGATTGTCCAGTTTCCTCCCTGAAACCTATCTATCTTAATGATCTCTTCCCTATTGAATACCCTCTGATCCTTGAAGACACTCAGCAGCCTATCACAGAATCAAAGTACAACTCTTTCTTGTTGAGCCCTCTCAACCAAGAAAGTAGTCACCAGTTTCAAGCTGGCTTTTCTTGCGTTCTATTCCTTTCAAAGATTTATTACAGAATGAATAAAAGATGTAAAACAAAAGGTCTTCAATCTTTATGAATGTTGCTCTTCACGAATCTGGATATTCAAGCCTTGTTCATGAGCACATTATCATTTCTCTTAGATTGTCAACAAACTGTATTGAGATCTGTAATCACAATTATGAAGTTGTTAGTTTGTTGTTATGAACAGCTAAGAGCGTTGTGAGAAATTATGAAAGTTATGAAATGTTATGTAAAAGTTATGAGAATAAAGATTGAAAGACATCTTATATAGTTTCTGAAAAACCAACTACTAAATCGATTCCTCAATCGATTTATTAAAGTTAAAACATATGCTTAATCGATTTGCCAATCGATTTCGCGAGTCTTGGTTTTCTTTAATCTTGAAACTATACAAGCTAATCGATTTACCAATCGATTCTTTAAAACAACACTTTTCAGCAGAACATGTCCAGACCTGTATAAATCGATTTCCTAATCGATTTCTGGGAAACTGTTTTAATAAAACTATTTTCAATCGATTACTCAATCGATTTGCCAAACTTCAGAGTCGATGTAAAACCACGGAGTCGATTTGGTCACAATCTCAGAGTTCACTATGTTTTCAACAAGTTTATTTCAATCGATTTGCCAATCGATTGTTTTTCAAAACAGTGGCTCAGGTTTTTGATGTCAATCGATTTGGTAATCGATTTACTTCAAAACAGTGACTCAGCTATTTGATATCAATCGATTTGCCAATCGATTTAATTCAAAACAGTGACTCAGCTATTTGATATCAATCGACTTGTCAATCGCTTTGGTGGCATGTTCCTGAAAAGTTTTTACCTGGTGTTTAGTTCAATCGATTTCCCAATCGATTGCAACCAAACTTAGTCAAAATTGAAAGTGTTAACAATTGATTGTCCAATCGATTGTATTTGTCACAGGTGAGGTCATTTTTCAAATGATACTTTGTCAATCGATTTGCCAATCGATTCCCTCAGCACTGGAGTGCCACTGTGACTCATTCAATCGATTTACCAATCGATGTGTTACCATCAGGTTTGATTTGTGAAATGTTCAATCGATTTACCAATCGATTTCCTCCAAATCAGAGGCTACTGACTTGTGCATTTTTCATTTTTAATTGAGCTAATCGATTGCCTAATCGATTGTACATTTCCAAACACTTAAGATTTCCTTACACCCTTGTTATGAAATCGATTTCCCAATCGATTTACATATTCAGAATTCAACTTTTGTTGATTTCTTGTGTTCCAAGCAATTTGATCCAAGTGTGTAGGGTTTGATTATGGTTCCTGAAATCTTGCTCAATTCAAATATTAGATTTATCATGCATTGTATGAACATTGTTGAATTATTAATTATGTCAAAATTAGGAATCAAAGGATCAAAATCCAACAATCTCCCCCTTTTTGGCATAATTGACAATTCAACCAAATTGTAACTTGAGCAGTTTCAGATTAACATAAAATTATTTATGATCAGATCAGAGCATGTAGAACATGTATCAGAACATATCAGATCAGATCATATTAATACAACATACATTAATTAACAAGTGTTAGAGCATGTAACAAGTGTTAGAGCATGTATCAATATCAGAAAAAAATCAAAACAATATAAGCATAAGCATCCAGTTCATCAAGTTATAATTGTTCTCCCCCTTTGTCATTTAAGACAAAAAGGCAGAAAAATAATTCCTCCCCCTATGTTACAGAATCATAGGCATTGGGTTTGAAATCATTTAACTTGTGTATGAAAAAAAAAACTGTCAACACAATCAAAGCAAGTTATGAACATATCACATGAATGCATAGAGAAGGAATAAACTGTCATATTCATTAATTAAAATCACTGGAATACAGCAAGACATGGCAAAAACAGCATGGATCCTAAGAACCTAATCTCCTAAGCTAGGCTGGGGCTCACTATCATCTAAGGAAGGGGCTGAGACCGCTGTATTACCCTCAGCAGGTGTCTCCTCTTCGTGAGTCTCAGGGTTAACTAAGGGATCTAGGTTAGGTTCCTCAGCTGCTTGGCGACCAATGTCTGCAACATCTTCAAATGAGAGCTTGATGCCGAGGTGTGTCTGAATCTCATCCACAGTTTTGAACAACTGCAGTCAAGGAGGCTTGCATAGTCCTTAGACGTGCTTCCACTCTGGACTGAAATTCCAACACTTGGGATTATGGGCCATCTGAGCTTCAATGAATTCCAAGATTTTATCAACAAAAGTAGGAGGAGCAGAGACAGTTTCTGGTTGAGGCGGAGGTGGAGGTGGAGGCTGTGCCGGTTCAGCTGCAGGCTGTGATCTCATCCAAATACCTTGCACCCTTTTCAATTGCATCTGATTCACAATTGATTCTCCAAAAACCAGGGTGGTCTTGACAGATTCTTCATTTACCAAAGACACCTTGAAGCGTTTGAGAATCTTGGTGATCAGTTGCGGATAAGGTAGCATAAGTTTAGTCTGCGAAGCTTCCAACATATGCCTGAGCACTATCCAAGTCCAGCTCATCCTTAATTCCTTTGATAATCCCCACAGCAGTAGTATGTCCAACTTTTGAACTACTGCGTGGTTTCCTGATCTGGGTACTAACATGCGTGTCAAAGCATACATCAACATACGATGCTGGACCTTCATTTGACCAATGGGTAGTGAGATCGATTCAACAAACCCATCAACCATCAGGTCTTTAACTGCTGTGTGTCTATCCATAGTCTCTTCCCATCCTTGGTCAGCAGTATCAGCTTCTGAGCTACCATCAATGGACTTGCCATAGAAAGGCAATCCTGATAATGTAGAGAAGTCGTCGAAAGTCATAGTAATCTTCTTCCCTTTGACCTGAGTAGTGAAGCCGTCTTCTGTTAACTTGAAGGACGAGTAGAACTCTCTGATCAGCTTAGGATAGCAGTCAAGCGTAGATGAAAGAAAGTTTTGAAGACCATGGAATCTAAGATGATCCTGAAAAGTGAACTCTACACTGTCAAAATAGGGAAAATCCATTGTCCTAGCTTCATGGATTTTTCTCTTTACAAAATCAGGTGAGATGACAGATTGAGGTTCCTTTTCCTTTGTTGGTGCAGGGACCTTCTTAGCAGGCGGTGAAGAAACGGTTTTCTTCTTTGCAGGGGGTGAAGGAATGGCTTGCTTCTTTCTCTTTTGAGCAATCTCTTTCATTGCATCAGCCATCAATTTTTCAGTAGGAGGCTCCTTTCGTTTCTTGGTCTTCTCTGGAATAGGAGCAGGTGCCTTTCCCTTGTCCTTTGCAAGAATTTTGTGTGTTGGGATAGGAACTCTTTTGGTTAGTGTTTGAGGTGGTGAGGGAGTTTCACTATTAGAAGATGAAGAAGGAGAGGGTGTGTGTGCCTGAGTTTGCTTTACACGAGCCATGATCACAAAACAATTGATTGAGTGTAGGTAGATAGAATGATTAAACTGATGAAGATGCAGAGCAATAAAGCAGATAGAGTGAAAAACTGAAACTTTCTGGAAAATCTGGAAAACTGGGATGAAGAAATCGATTTTGTCCTTTCCTTTTTATACTTTAACCCTTGTCAATCGATTGCCAAATCGATTGGGTTACCGTTACACCGAATCCCAAATCGATTTCGTAATTATGAAGTCCAACGGCTAGTTAAAAATTCGCAACGGTCATATTCCTAATCGATTCCCAAATCGATTTTCCGTTTTACTAAATCGATGTCCAAATCGATTGTCCCACATGTCAAAAAACTGAACACTGAATCAATCGATTTCCAAATCGATGCTCGGGATTGTTACACAATATTTTCCAAAAAATCTGAACTCTGGGCTAACCAAATCGATTTCCAAATCGATTTTATAAACAGTTTTCATCAAGTAATCGATTTCCAACTCGATTAATCTGGAAACCTTCACTGATAAATACCAAAATCACAAAAAAACTTATATCTCACTAGGATCAATGATCCCTAGTTTCATCCTTATGTTCAAAAAGCTTTCTTTTGGTAATGCTTTCGTGAAGATATCTGCTAGTTGTTCTGTAGTATTCACATATTCAAGTTTGATGACTCCATTCTGAAAATGATCTCTTATGAAGTGATGCCTTACCTCAATATGTTTTGTCCTTGAATGCATTACTGGGTTCTTTGTTATGCTGATAGCACTGGTGTTGTCACACATGATCGGCACTGTTCCCAAATCAACACCGAAGTCCATTAGGTGCTGTTTCATCCACAAGATTTGGGCACAACAGCTCCCAGCTGCTATGTATTCGGCTTCTGCAGTAGACAAAGCAATACTTGTTTGCTTCTTACTAAACCAGGACACTAGAGAATTACCAAGTAGATGACATGTACCTGAAGTGCTCTTTCTGTCAAGTTTACAACCAGCAAAATCTGAGTCTGAATACCCAACCAAAGTACATGTTGAACCTTTTGGATACCACAAACCAAGGTTCTTAGTACCTACTAAGTATCTGAAAATTCTCTTTACTGCAGTGAGGTGAGATTCCTTCGGATTCGATTGATACCGTGCACACATGCAAACGCTGAACATAATATCGGGTCGGCTTGCTGTAAGGTAGAGCAGAGATCCAATCATACCACGAAATCTGGTTACATCTACAGGCTT
>PGTU02008753.1:0-18605 GCA_002896215.2 Cicer echinospermum
AGCATGTAGGCCAAGTCAATGATTGCAAAACAGATCCACGGGTACCTGTTGAAGGGATTGTGGCATATCGTCCAGTACAGTCACGTCGCGCTTCAGGCCCGTGCCAGCCAGGTCACGTCGGCGCCTCAACGCGCCCAGTCACAAGTCCCCAAGTCACCAAGTCCCAGTCCAGTCCACCCTTCCCCAGTCAGCACTCACAGTCAGAGTCGCGACTCACGGCCCGCCAGTCCAGTCCAGTCAAGTCAACAGTTCACGAGTCCCCGACTCACAGCCCTAGTCGAGTCACTTAGTAAGCAATCCAAATTTTTGTTTTTCAATGAATTTTTTGATGTCCATGTTATGTGTTTTATAATGCAAGTCCATGATAAATTTTAATCATATTATATTTTTAATTTTTTAAAATATTTTTTAATAATTTTTTAAATATGTTTGCCTTAAAATTATATTTCAATAATCCCTTTCAGAATTCAATTTTTTGTGGAATGTTATTTAATTATTGATCAACGTCCCTGTAATTTTCAGAAACTTCGCAAGTCTAGTTCAACTCGAAATGGCCCTTATATAATTTTTAAATCACACCGTTTGTCAAAAAATTCCAAATTTTTTTTTGAGGCAGATTAAATATTGGGTTGATGAACTTGTGAAAATTTATGAAAAATCGGAAGTCTAGGGTCCTCAAAGTGGTTTTCCTCCTATAAGGCAAAAAAGGGCTCTTTCTAAAAACTGGAAAAAAACACTTCAAGACTATATGGGGGAGGTACCCGAGGTATGATAGGGTGTGCCCGGCTGCTCGACCTTTGTAGCCTCTGGACACTTTTTGCCAAGTCTCGGACACTTTTTGCCAGTTCGACACGTTTTTGCCAGCTCTCGGACCTTTTTGCCAGTTCGGAATTTTGCCAGCTCTCGGACACTTTTTGCAGCTTCGGACTTTTGCCAGTCTCGGAGACTTTTTCAGCTCTCGACATTTTGCAGTTCGGCACTTTTTGCAGCTTTGACTGGGAGAGTTGATCGAGCTTTGTGTGGACTTTTGGGACATATAGATGGATGTGAGGGTGTATATTTAAAGATAACATTATTGTATGATTGAGTGTGGTCAAGTGTGATATCGGGTGTGTTAGACTGTATATGGCATACTCTTGTTCCAGTATGTGTGAGAATCGGTAGGGTATGTGAAAGTAGGATGTTGATTTGCATGAAGAGATGTATGTATCGAGAAGCGTTTTTGGCGTTGGACTGTTGGATATATCAGTATGCAATTCCGCGGTGGAGCTTCTTCACTCCGAGAACTGTCGTCCAGACACGTGTAGATTGGCGTGTTTTGACGGAGTGGAGCTAGCTGATGAGATCATTCGCTTTCGGTGAGACGAGCGAAATTGGTTAGAGTAGAACGGGGATTAAGTCTACTGTTGCCTGACTGGATTTGTCTCTGGCAGAGCGTCACTTAAGTTGTGGTAAGATGCAGGACTATTATCTATGCATGGTTAATGTAATGTCTCCATGTGTCCGGTTCTACTCCTCGGAGGTATGAATTGCTTCCCTCGTATCCACCGTTTGGCACCTTCGAGTCCACAATACTACTGGGGGGTTGCTGCCCATGCTGGTCCATTTCATCGTCTGCACATTGCTGGTATAGACCTAGAGATTCTTAGAGACGTATGAGCAGGGCTTTGAGCTTGACAGCATATGGGCCTTAAATATGTGAATCCAGTCTTAGTGAAAGATTCATAGAAACCATTTGAGTGAATTAGTGTCGGCGTTGGTATGACGATTCTAGTTATTGTGGTTATGTATGTGGTGGGACGTCAGTGGGATTAGAGTTATTGGGATTTCAACTTTGTGATATTTTTGAGATTATCGACGTGTGTTAGTGCGCTGACTCCAGCCCTCTTGTTGAGATTATGTAAATGACAACGTAAAACTAGAGACAACGTAAATGACAACGTAAATGATAAGTGATAAAATGACCCACGTAAATGATAACACGGGGGTAAAACGTATAGTACAGGGTAATATGACAACCCGTGTAAATGACAACGTCGAGCTATAAATCACTTATTCTATGGCGGGTCATGCTAACTGTTCATCTTTCCAATGAAACTAGGAGAGTCTGGGATTTCTCCTTAAGTGTTCTTATACTGATAAGCGATCAAGGTGATGTATCGATTGCTTTCATACGTTGTTCATTGCGCAGCAAGGCGCTATTTGAATCAGTGTCTCTTGACTAGAGGGTAACTATTGGGTTGTTCGGGGTTACAACTAGTCTGCAGCTCTCTATTTTTATATAGTGAGATAACGTTGGGGTGTGCTAAATGGACCTATATTAAGATCTGAGACTGTGTATCTGGACTAATAAGATATATAAACATTTAATGAGATACTTGAACTTGTACGATATTTAAAGCAATAATAAACATAATACACTCTGTTACATATATGGGACAATGTCTAATGTAATTATTAAATTAAATATTATAACACACTCAATAGCAGTTTTACCTTGGTGAAGTTCTATTGTGCAATGATTTCCAGTTGACGGTCGAATCCGCAAATAGGTCTTAGTAAACGTTTGGCTTCCTTGGACGGGTGCGGTTGCTCATTGTTTACGCGGAAAGAATGTCAATACCGGATTCAGGGATTACAGAGAGACAACCGACACCAAATTCGACATTATATTGTTGTTGCTATCTACGTAACCCAAGGTCTGGTAAACTACATCGCTCACTTATCTTCGTCCGCTTACGAGCAACTCACGTCCAACCCTGCGTTCTGATCATGTTCAAGTTGTAGCTTGACCGCACTAGATTCAAACACTGTCATTCGCACACCACATTAGCATAAAGGTCGTTGATGTAGATGAATCTCTTTACTCCGTATTTGGTGTTCGAGGGTCGGACGTAAAGGGCTAGAGATTTAACTCCTATTACATGTGTAGCCACGCACTGAACCATATCGACTGCCCTTGGGTTTTTGCGTTTCCGTATTGAGATCTCGTGATGAACATTTTCTTATCATGTTCACTCGACCGTGCCTTCTAACGTCTTATATACTCTCTGGTTTCTACGTCTCGCATTATAAGGATCGTTATGAACGTCCCTAGATATGGAAAAGTGTGTGGTAAAATCGGTTGTTGTCCTGCCAGAATTACTGGGGGCCACGAGATGAGATGGTTGGCCGCTTGTTGCCAGAGCCGTGGGTGAACTAGAGGGTTTGCCTGCCCGTTGTGCAGATTCTTGAAAGAGCACGTATCATCACAACATACACTGCCGGAATTATGTGCACGGGCCACGAGGAGCTGAGCTTCGAGAGTACGTGTACTGTTCCTTTTTATACGTTGCGTCCCTGTGGTTTGTCTGTACCGTTCTCTGGTCGGGGACAGTCGATGTGAGTCGGTGCGTATGGTGGAGAATTATGGTCACTAACTTAAGCGCTGTGGCACCCAGTAGCACTATAAGAGAGTTGGATCGGGCTTTCTTTTTTGGAGCGTTACTCAATGTTATTGTGGGTATCGCTGTTATAGGTACATTGTGCGTATTCATATGCCCTTTCGTGACCTACGTCAATTTCCTGTAAGGTCACTCCAATCTGGGATTAAAGAATTCCCTCTTCGATTGGCCAAGCTCAAATTGAGAAACCTTCCCCCGCAGGGGCTTAGCAATCGTTCTCACGCGAGTCAACCTACAACAGTCGCACTGCTCATCTATCGTCTCACCTACACGACGCGATAACGGATATTTGATCTTCACGTCTCCACGTATGATACTCTATTGTCCACTTTGAGCTCGCCACTTCATCAGGACCAACTGAGTATGTCGATCCGCACTCCAGTTTAGGTGTGTTTGCTGATTGAGCACGAACTCCAACATGAGTGTATTGTTCTTGCGTTAGTCTTACCTCGTGGCCATTGGTGGGGTAACAAGTCGTTCGGACTGCGTTATGCAACTGGTGTTGTCCATGCTTTGTTGGGTCTTCTGCCTCCAGATTTTGTTCGGTAAACGAGCTCTTCGCTTGATACACAGATGCGATCTGGCAGGAACTTTGAATGATGCCGATGAGACTCTTTTATCCACTCGCACCGTAGTATTTTTGTTGTTCAACCACTTCCCTTGACCATACGCGTCTTACTGGCTGAATAACGCAAGATGAAGTGATACCTATTTATTTGCTGCAGACTTCTTCACACCTATCGATAATCCTAGCACAGCATCTTCTCGATCTCTGTCTCACCCCATGCTAAAATCACCCTTGCACATGAGTTTGCAGTCATCTGTTTGGCTTTTCAAGTCAATACCAGGATGCGAGCACGCTCCTAACTTCTGAGCAGAATATAGCAATTTACCAGACTAATACAAATTAAAATAAAACTAACAAACTAGGTTCTAAATCTCATTAAATTTGTCTAAATACAGATATCAAACCTCTCTTAAATTAAAAATCAGTACATCCGTCGTGTTGATGTTGTGTTCCTCGCTTCAAGGATGTTCAATGGCACTTCCTTACTTTGGGATCCACATCAATTGACAAACCCCTCTCCTCTCCTTGTATGGCCTTAGGTGTTCACAACACAATCTTTCACGCAGATATCTAACAAGAAAGAAACATCACTCGGTCTTGTGCTACACGCTACTAGCGCATAAATGTTGCTAGGTGATTGAATTCTATGTATCTGCCTCTCTACAGCATTATTACGTTATGAACTCCTTTCTGATCAATGAGCGATATTTGTTTTACCATAAAATCCATCTAGTTATGTTCTTCTGGTGTCTAGAGGTTCCTATTTTCACATATTGTGTTGTGCCACTCTTGGCCAACATATCATTCCTTTCAATATCGACACAGGATCATAAAGCTATTTGTATTCGCAAGTAGGACATAACTGAAAACACTAATTTTCGGCGCATTCATCACCGATGCGCGCGATAGATCTTATCAGTTTCAACATAGAAAATTATGAGAATAAAAGTCTCAGCATTTGGAACAATCTGTCGTTACCTTTTCAGATAGTGCCTTGCATGTATAGAAGTTACATCTTGTCGCTCCTTATTTTGTCAAACTAATAACAAACCCTCACAGAAAATGTCAATGACGCTTAGTTGACCTGGCTACTACTCAAATTGTGACAATTGTCCATGATGTATACTATGTACCGATACTCTGTTTGTTATTGCTCATGTGCTATCACATATCAGAAACTATAAATTGGAAGCTTGAGCGGGTGTTTACCACGCCAACTGTATATCATCGATCCCAGGTTTTGTGTCGTCCATAAATGACTATGCTCTGCAGAGACAATACAGAACTTCTCCCCTGTCTTTCCAATTATGGTCGAATACACGAGATGTACATTTTCTTTCATTCGGATTTTGTTATGTCATTTAACCTTTCATAGAGATCGCTCGGTTGATAGTCCTCTTTCCGGGCATCTTTGTGTATACCGCGAGCATACCATATGCAGGACGATGGATTCAGGATAAGTCTCAAGGTCTCATTTGCTCTTATTAGGTTATTGACTTTAGATTGTCAGTCAAATGTATTAGCTTTATTTCTATTTTGTCAAAGCAATGTCTTAGGTATTGAGGATCTGGGTGGCGCAAACTTTGATACTTAGTCAGCATCATTTGACCTACACTAGATTCCTCTCATCCTTTCATGGATATAGAACGACCCTGTGGCGCGGTCAATATAGAGTGACCCCTAGATATACAGTATCCTATCCATAGATAATCGATTATGGTGTTTCCTGTACAATCTGAAAACACTACAATTTTTCCATCTCTTCGCGCGTCTTGCTGTATCGAACTTATGTATACTTACTTCCGGACGTACAAACTGGGACAATCTTCAATTCCTTTCATGAGACAAGTCTACACTGGTGTTGATGTTTTGATTTAGTACTCCTTCACAGCCTCTTCGAACTCGGCTCATCAGAATTTTGCATCTATTTCTGTTCAACCCTCTTCTCACCGGGTCCTGCTTTTAATTACGTGAACGGGAAGTGATGACAATTCAGAAATTTCATTTCTCTTCCACCAACAATGGTTTTTGCCCCATTCAAAACAGATATACCTCGTGAAGGAACAACTAAGCCTACAAAATTATGTTCAACCATAACAGTACAAATATACCTAAGTTACTCAAGAAATACTTTATAACTCCGGTAGTCCGCACGTGGACTAGGATGTATCATGACTATATAGTTACTACCTGATCCGGAAAGTTAGGTAAATTTGGATTATTCTGTCCGTGCCAGAATCTATTTCATATTTCTTGAGCAATGAAGCCTGGGAACTCTACCATACCCTGTTTTCAAAAATAATTTACGTAAATCGGATTAATAAGAATGAATTACATATAGACATAAAGGTATCATGTGGGGCGAATAAATTTTGATACTAAGAAAAACACATATTGAAAGTTTACACGAAACTTGACAAACTTTGACATTGATGTAAACTTTCGAAATTGCTGGAAAACTAGGTTTCGGAACTTTCAGCTTCAAGCAAAGTTTCGAAATGTTATTTGGGTTTCGAAGGTTTCAGCTTTAACCAAATCTTCGAATGTTTAATCCAATTCATGCTTCGAAGTTTTCAGACTTAAGCAAAGTTTCGAATGTTTCATCAAATGCATGCTTCGAAGCTTTCATACTTAAGCAAAGTTTCGAATGTTTTGTGATTTCTGGGAAAATTGCATTTCGAATCTTTGGATTTTTCACAAAAGGTTCGAAAGTGTTGTTGAAATCTAACCTCTGATTGTTTCGAAAGTTTGAAACTTTCGAATAATAGAATTTTTTTGAAAAACTTTCGAAAGTGGGGGTGAGAAAAGAGTGTAGTAAATTTACTGATAAATTTTATATAAAGTAAAAAGGGTAGATTGGTCAATAACAAATTATGGGGGGGGTGGCAGGCAAAACTGTGGGGGTGCACGATTATAACGGTAGTGGGTCGAGGCCCATGGTTCAACAAAAATAAAAGCCCATGAGAATAATTTTATATAAACGGCGTATTCAAACTCCGATTTTCATTGGCTTTATACTAGTTCTTATGAATCCTAGTTTTTGGCTTACTGTCATAGTTTTTGGCTTATCGTAGTCTTTTTTAATAACATTTTTCCAATTTGCTTGAAGCATTTTTAAAATCCAATGGAACAAATGGTTTGTATTTACAGTTTTTTAGTATCATTTTATCAATTTGCGTGAAGCATTTTTAAAATTCAATGAAACAAATTGTTTGTATTACAACCATTTTATGTTTGTCTCCAAAAATTGGCAATGTCCAGAGAGACACGTGACACATATCATTCATCACTTCGAATCCATTTGTAGTATCCTTCACTCAAAGTTTCCTCATCTAAAGTGAGCTCTCATTTTAGAGTGTAACAATATGATGTTACTTTTTGATGTAAAACGTGACAATTAATATTTGAATGAAGTTGCTTCTTGATTTCGCCGCGGACAATGCTCCGCACAAAATTTCTATCAGTTTTTTTCCTCAGACATTCTCCATTTCATTATGATTGACAATTTGATGTTCAGGATAATATCTTCATTTCTGTTTATCTACTAGGTTATACATCATGAGTTATTTTAGAAATTTATGTAATGATCTGGACATGAGGAAGTACCGTTGGAGTTGTATATGCTTTAGAGGAAAATGGAAGGCGTGGTTGGATTTATTTGTAGCTATGTCTTTTCCCTAATAATACTACTGATTTGTCAATAATTAATATACTAAATGCGTAATTTTAGTTTAAATATTTTATGCACATTTTCTTGGGAGACATATGGGTTGCACACTTCTTATTTGATATATATTGTTTAGATATCAACCTTCTGTTATGCAGCCAATATTTACTCTTGCTCTACTAGCCCTCACATTAACCTTACTAGCATGGTGCATTTCTCAGTTCAGAGTTGCTAAAACTTTGATGAGGTGTTGGAGATGAATAAGCGTACCACACTCATCATGTTTTCTATTCCTCTACTTCTTAAGAGATTTTAGTGCTAAAAAGAAAATACAAGGTTGTTTTTTAGTCATGACATTTGTCATTGGTTGAAATGCTACAAGATAAGTAGATAACTGGGATTTGTTTGTGATCCCACCTTGGTGTTTGTGCTCCACATATTATATTTTCTTTATGAGTAAGAATCAAAATCAGTATCTATGAGTTTACAATACTCACACATAGCGCACCAACTGGTGCTAGAACCTGTGGTAGCTCTAGTGTTAAACTCTTTTGTGTTATGTATCTAGTTGGTTGAAGCATGTGAATTGGACTACTAATATCTACATGTAAATGTTTCAATACTTAGTGCAAACTTTTCAAATTGGGGTTGAACATGAGAGGTCAGCCTATTTGTTATTGTTGGGTTGCCTTGGCTGGTATTTGGTCAATATCAAATATTCTCAGTTATGTTTGGTGTTGACTGGAGGGGAGAAGTTTCATGGAGTGGAAAACATGATATGGTGGACAATGTATCTTTCAATGTTTGTTACTGCAAGATTTATTATGTAAATTAGATTAAATGATGGGATATATAATTGGTAGAAAGATGGCGTGTCTGATCAATGGATAACATTTGGTAGGTGTTTGTATAACAATCAGAGAGCACTAAATTTTGAGTTGATAATCGTATAAGTGTGTTGTTTTAAAGTCATTGCCAATATGTATGTCAATAGAACCGGTTCTTCATGAAATCTTGAGATTGTTTATCAATAGAACTGGTTTTTTTTCTACACTTGTTTGCATCCAAATTATCCAAACCACATTCACTAAACTTCATAGATAATGATTCTGTTGAAAACAATGTTTCTAAGGCATAGGTTAATCTATATCAAAATATGTCCATATTATTTCATGCTTAATTTCAATTTTGTTTAGTTCTTTAATATTTTTTGGCAAAAACATTACCCTACTTACATTAAAATTCATATTGATTAGAAGAACAACTAATTTGGAGGACTTTAAATATCGAAAAGAAAATTAAAAAAAAAATGTAATGAAAATAGGAGAAAAGAATAATAAAAATGTAACTAGGATAAGTGCCTCCTAATTTTTTTTGTGAAGATAAAAATTTTGAATTACATTTTTCATGTTATATATAGCCATACTATTGATTTTATTCAAACGAAGAAATGAATTTGTGCTTCAAAGATTGTTGGTGTACCCTATACCGTTTCCTTGATGAGGGACCTCAAGTACCTAAAAGCAAATTAAAGTACTTTGTTTTTTCCTTCAGAATAAACCTTGATTGAATTTTTCTTTAATTTCTCATCTTACTATGTTTTGGATAAATTAAGATGTCTTATATCATTGTTATTTACTACTGTGGTTTGGTCAAATGACCTAGCCACTCTAAAAGGCATTCATTGCAATTTCTAATTGCTTGGATGTTGGATTTGTTCTTACATTAATCTATATGATTTTTAATCTCTTCAACTCTATGCTTTATTGGTTTAAGCTATTTGAATGGTTGAGTTTAATTTGTTTTGAATTATTGTATTTGATTTGTTTTATATGGTTGAGTATGTTTTTGTTAGTTCATTTAACTTCTAGTCTAATATTTTATATGACTAAGTGTGTTTTGTACTTGTTGTTTAGCCTTGTTGTTTTCCTAAAGATTCATTTTAACAAATTTTTCCAAAAATAAGGGTGATATTTACTAATATTAACATTGGAATTTTTAGTTAGAATATAAATACCAGTACGTGTCTTGTTCCTTTTTTCCAAACCTCATAAAAATTACATTGATATGGATAAAAACATCCTTATTCATTTTTATAAATTTTATAGTTTTTAAAATTTTGAAATGAAACAATACTCCCACCGTCCTCTCCAATTTTTTTTTTATTTAGGGTTTTTCTTTTAAATTAGTGTTTTTGTGTGTTGTTTTTTTTTTAATATTTTCAATTTGTAAATTGCTTTAGTGGCAGATTTGGTGTTTTTCTGAAATTGGAGTCTATTGTCAAGTTGAAGGAGTCAAAGAGTTCAAACATTGTCATTATTGCTTTTGCATAGAGGTATTTTCAATTAAGCATATGTCTAAACCTTGAAATGTACGAGTAAATAAATTCTACCTCTGCTTTCTCCATTGGAGTAACATCATAATCTTCTTGTCCACAACACCTTCCACTCAAAAAGAGCATAAACACAACAATAATAACCTTAGTGCACTTCATCGTTAAGTTTATTGAGTCAAAACAAATTCAAAATGGATATAGTTTTGTTGTTATGATATAAACATTTCTCTCCGTTTCGAAAGTCAAATAATATTTAATAGCGACAGCTAAATTGTTGTTATGATTGCATTCCGCCATTGCTCACTATCTGTTGTGTAAATTTTCTGCATTAGTGATTGAAGTGCAGGAATGACATTTCTTTATTACCAAACTTTATTTTGTTTAACATCTTTTCTTTTATTTCCTAAGTTTTCACTTCACTCTTCACAACAACAAAAACTTGTATGCGATTTTCTTATAAATGATTTGTATTTGATTCTTGTGTTATAAAATTGTTTGCGGGCTGTTATCAATTATGGGGCTAATTCATGGTATGTTACTCCTCTCTCTCATGTGTTTTATACAAATTATTGAGGTAGTTTGATCACCAGGTGTTCGATGTTGGAACTCTTAGAGAATATGTGACTCCTCTGAAATTTCTAAACTGAACCATATTGTTTCTGGTAGAAATGTTGATGCATGATGTTTTTGAAATTCAGTTTGTTTGAGTTTGGATGATATTAGTTATCCAGTCCCAATTAAACTATCACGCATTGTTGTCTTCCATTTCCTGCATCGAAGAGAGTTGAAACTTGTCAATTATTTGGTTGTAACGTGTTCATTTTGAAGATAAATTGTTGACAGTGTCAAATGATGTTTTTCCTGTATTTTTCAGGTGTCATGCTTGCAGTCAAATTATCCCTGCATTCTGTAGTCTGAGCAACAAATTCCCAAAGTTTTCCTATATATTCACAGATATTGATGAATGTCCGAAAACACTCCGACCTTTCAGTTTTTTTGAGATTGTAAAAAGGTAGATGAGATGTATGATACCGGAGAATAAAGGCTGCATGATCGACGGTGGTTGAACTCCTGAGGAAATGTTAAGATGTAAACCTTATGTTTTCAATTTCTCAATTGATGTAACATTGTCGATTGCCTATTGTTAACAATTCATTGTATTTCAGGTTAAAGCCTAATAAATGAATGACTTCATTAGAAACTATTACCGTAGTAAAATTGGTAACCGTGGATTTTCCTTCGAAAATAGTTTTGATGCTGCGTTACCTGTGGATTTTCAGGGATATTTCATGGAAATTATCTTTGGAATTACGTTTAGAACACATTTTTCTGCATAAAAAATCTTAAGAAAATGTTTTAAACTTAATAACATTTTGTTGCATAATTTATTTACTTTCTGCGGAAATATCTGCAGTGCATTCAGAGATTTTCAGAAAACAATTATCACAAAGATTTCAAAGATTTTACGTTGGGAAATAGTTATTCATGTATATCCACAGCTGGTAACATGTTTTCTGTGGATTTTTAACTTTAATCCGCATGAAAATCCGCAGATAAATCGTTGATTTTTAGTATTTTTCATATTAAATTTGCAAATACGAAAATAAACAAAAATAAATCTGAATCAAAATCTTAAAATAAGATAAATTAGATGGTAAATACCTTTTTAAAATCCTAAAAAAAAAAATATTTTATCACCTTGCAAACTATTTTGATTTATTTAAGCACTTTTAATTGAAAAATTAGAAATTATGCTTCATTTGAATTGAATTGAGAAGATTATGATTGAATATAGGAATATATCATTGTGATTATGATTTATTAGAAATCAAGTATAACTGAATAACGACATGGGTTTTGGTGTATATTAAAGTGCCAGAGTAAAAAAATAATCTTAATTTAAATTTGTTGCATTAGATCCTCAAGTTTATTTACTTTAATTTATTTAATTAAAACTTTACTGTGCTGCAAATTATAAATGGTGGTTATGGAATGTTGACTTAGTTGAAATGAATCACTATTATACTATTATATGATATATTTGTTTTCTAATTTAACGTACAAAATGATTTAATCACCTAAGAAGGTGACAATGAGATTCAAATCCTATCAATTTTTAAAATAACTTTTAGTCCATATTTTATTTTTTATTTTGTCTGTTTATTGGAATCAAATTTCTTTTTAAACCTTTTGTTAATTTCTAAAGCTATTTAAATTTTGCTTGCACAATATAGAGATAAACAATCCTTGAGGTGATTATTCTACTTTCTTACTATATTGATCAATTCGATACACATGTCATCTTTGTCATCACATGTGAAATTAAGTCTATTTAATATTCTCAAAAATTCTAATTTACTAATACAAAATTAGGCAATATTACACATGCAAGTGCTTTATGTTTGACTCATTTTCTAAATAAGTCCTTTAAACTTTTTTTTCCTCAAATTAGTCATTTAAGTTTCAAAACGTGAAAATCATAGTTTTTTTTTCCAATTTCCTTAAAATTACGTTAAAAAAACTATTGATTGTAAAGAGAGTGATGTATTCATAACATTTTGGAGGTGGCAAGTCAAACTCACCAACTATATATTTTTAATTTATATTGATTTAAAATTAAATTTATTACTATGGTTCTTCGTTAACTTCATTATCATATTGAGATTACAATCATTTAAACTAGATAAAGATATCTATATCACCATGACAACTTAATAACACTTTGTTAAAAAAATAATATTATTTCAATTCCTAGTATCACCTATTAGATGGAGATTATTTTCAAATGAGTATTTCAACAAGTCGTTGATCATACATAAACAACATCATAAAACTCCAAAAGAGCATCAACAACACTGTAAAAATTCTACAATGTCATATGAAACATGATATAATTCCTCATCGCAAGATCAAACGATAGACACACTAAGAGGTGAATATTCATAACAACAATTAAATCATATAAGGTAAGAAAACCACTACCAAATAATCACAAGATGAATTTTCACACAAATACATCCACAATAAACAATTCATTCAGAATTACAACTTCACTATCAATCTACAATTATCATCAGCATAATACACATAATCATATGTAATGTGATATATGCACTTTCCATACATGTGCTTTCAATCTAACTCTAATGTTATTTGGTGAACCGACGCCGTACGAGGACGAACAACACATGATAATTGGTCATATTTCATAGACTTACCTTGAATCATATCTAGACTCATATAAGGTTTAGTATCATAAATATGTGTTTGCATGGTAGCTTCTGATATTGAAAATTGCTCCCAATTACCATTAGAAGTCCTACTCAAATACACGTCCAAGGTTTGGCGTCTTGCCCAAGACTCAAACTTGCATTGACGGTCACTATCAAACCATAATTGTCTCCCGGAACACATATAATGCTAACTCGTGACTAATTATAACTACAATTCATATAGAGGTCATCAGACCGTTACAAAAATCATGTGGTATATAAGCTGTCACAATTATATAAGATGTCATCCTCTTCTGCAATAGTTAGACGTCCTTAAGATCATCACATGTACCTTCATCCTCTCGTCGTTTTACATCTCTCCTTAACGAAAAATCATCTATACATAAGAAAAATATCCAAAATTCACAATAATCATTTACAGATGTATTTCACAAAATGTTCCAAAAGTGCACAGAAAAAAAACTCTCAACACATTTTAATACGGCAATTATTTACAATCACATCATCATATAATGCCATTATTCTCGACACATTCAAGAATACATTTATATACAATTTTAGTTTATTAATAAAACATTTATAGACATTCACATCATCGTGTCATTCCTTTAATTTCAATACTGTCAATAACACATTTAATCAAATTAACATCTTCATGTCATTTCGTTCAAGGTTTTTCAGTCACACAATTGATATTCAACAAGGACGAATGGTAGTTAAGAAAGTGGCATAAACCGTTATCTAACTATTTTAAGTTGTGGTTCAAGATACAAATCATATCTTCATGATTTAGGCTTAATTTTTTAAGGTACTCGAAAACACATAAAATGAAGTTTAAATTGTATTGGTCGTTTTAATTTTTTTTAACAAATCAGTTCTTTATTAAAAATTTATCTATATTCTAATAAATACTTATTAAGACAAAAAGTGAAGATAAGACATAAAGAATTTAAAATATTAAGTAAAAAAAGATAAGGGAAGATAAGAACACATTTTTATTCTAGTTCACAATAATTGTTTCTACATTTAGTCCTCTCTCTTTTAGACAGAGTTTGTCTTAGTAATGTCAAGGACTTAATCCAATATAAAAGTGACAATTGTTCAATCGGCCTTGAGTGATCTTAAAGCCTTTACAAACTAAATATTGTTTATTTGCCTCTCTAAACATTAGGTGTTGTCGACGACTCTAGAAAACGAGTATTATTTCTTTGCCTCTCTAAGAATTAAGTATTATTGCCTCTCAGCTCTTGGTGCCACTGAGCTCTTGAGTTGAGTATTATTGCCTCTCTATGTAACAATCATTATTTACTTGCCTCTCTAGGCACTGAGTATCGTTTCATTGCCTCTCTAAGCATTGAGTGTTATAAAGGTTCTCCAGGACACCAAAGTATCTTCTCTGGATATAAACTTTGTCCTATAAAATCCTCCAACCAAACAGACCTAAGGGCATAGCACTGGTATAGTTCATGTGATGCAACTAGAGTTGCCATGGTTTCATTCCATTTCCTTCCATTTAGATATAGAGTATCCAGCTAAGGTAAAACATAGTATATATAGAACTACTTGGTAGAAATTAATATTAACCAATTTGGTGTTAAAAAAATATCTCTTATTATACCCACTAAAAACGGATCCAATATTTTTTTTTGTTACATTTACATATATCATATTATTTATTATATGACACAATTATATTATTTCTCTTTAATTTTAAATGTACGACTATACATTAATATTTACAATTTGTCAGACGTTACATCTGATATTGTGTTCTATTGGCTAAGTTATAGTCTTCTTTGATTGTTGTGATTACAATGTATATTATTTGATTTATTTAATCCAAATTAAATAATACACAACACAATACTTTGGCTATCAACCATTTTACTGCCAATCAATGTTGAAGAGTGGAAAAATCCAAAATGATAAAACTCATTTCTTTCAATACATGAACTATAATTACTTGTAATATTGTAATACACACAGTTCAATTCTTGTATGAACAGATTCTGTAAAGTTCTTATAAAATTATTGATTTAGAGAGCTATTAGAATAATAAAAATTTAGAAAACAAAGAGTGTCGTATTAAGGAAGAGAATATTTCTCATTATCAATTTAATCAGATTCAAGCCTTATATGCTTTACATAATGCCTTTTATATGTCTTTGCAGAGATGCTAGAAATTTTGTCCATTTAAAATTGGTGCTTTATGAACTGGAATATTGTTTCTTCAGCTAGCTAAGTCATCCATTGTTTTCTTTGATTTCTAGTTGAACTCAATTTTATGTTTTTTTTTCCTCTTTCATTCTTCTAGTTTTATCAATAGGAGCCAATTAAACTATCGTAAATGATTTTAATTTATATGTTAAGTGTCTCTCACTTAATGTTTCACAATTTTTGTTGTGTAAGTTCTTTGACTGAATTTTGTGTTGTATAAGATTTATATAGCATTATATTTTATGAGCCAACTACTGAAACAAATACTAAACACAACATTGATACATCAATATTAATAATATTTTGAGAAAATTAATTTATTGAATGTAATTAAGGTTTCACTATGGTGTCAAATGTCTCGGATACAAAAACAAAACACTAAATCTCTCACCACTTCAACCTTTCTTCCGGCTTCTCCTCCCAATATGATTGTCCATTTCATGTGTGATGCCTCTCTCACTCAGGTTCGAATTCAAGATATAATGTTCAATTTAACAGTATGACTTAAGGACATTCAATTAACATTTTTAAAGAGTACAATTAATTTTTGTGGTATTCAATCGGTATAATCAAAATTGTTTTAACTATGCAACAAAATATGGAGACTTTTTTTTTGTCCATAAATGAAATAGTAAAAAAATTCACATTAGGTTCTAGATTTGAATTTAGTACATTGTATCTAATTTAATAATATTGGCATTTGGTTTAGTTGAAGCTAAAGTATGATACGTATGTAATAAAAAAATGGAAGTTATAGTATCGTTATAAAGTAAAATTTTGTGAATGCTTTCCTTAATTGTAAATTTTGTGATACTTTCTTTGTGAAAAATATTTACGTAATATATTAAAATCAGAACTCTTTTACCTATTTGTGTAAGCTCTACCTATCATGCATTGCATTGGATTGCAGGAGTTTAATTAAAACATATCTGATTAGCTTGCGAAGGCGTCCTACCGGTGATAGAATCATCGTTTCTACTCAAGTCATGGTACTGACGATATGCAGCACTGATATGTTGCAACTGGTATGCTTTAGATTCATGGAAACCATTATTGTACTATTCCCATTTTGTCTCTATGATTTTTAAATAATATGTTAAAATTCATTCTTATTTGATAAATTTGATGTTGTTTGAAGATGAAAATATGAGTTTATTGAATATTTGAGTTATGCATTTGATGAAATTTATTATATTGAAGATGGTAATTAATTTCTAGGTTTGTTTGAAATTTTGAGGAATTTTTTTTTTAAAAAAAAAACATAACATTGTTGACATTTTTAAAACATAAAGATCAAATTGTCACTTAATAAAATAAAGACCAAATCAGAAGAAAAAAAATGACTAAAAACGTTAACTAAAATTAAGTTAAGGACCTGTGTACTATTTTAGTCAATTTAAAAATTAAATGTAACATCATACACTTTTAAAATGCTCTTAAATTACACGACGATATATAAAAATATAACCTTATCAATTAAAAAAATCAATAATCGAGTTATACACAATTATCTAATAAAGTTTAAATTAAATAAATCAAAATATATATTGAAAACAATCAATTGGTAAAAATCAAAAAGTAACTTGATGAACAATTTCAAACAATTGCTAATGTTAAAGTATGTGCAAAATGTAATTTTTGTATATGTACAAAAATATAATTTTTGTACTTGTCTTAATAGTGAATTTGACACATATATTTTACAATATATGATGTACTAAAACTAATATCTAGTAAAAACAAACAAAAATTGTTATGTTAACTTAGATATATTGAATATCAATCTTAGTATAATATTTGTCTCTTTTTTGTCTTATCTGTTTAATGAACCAAAAACATTAAAAATTGAATATAACCTGCCACTTGTGCGGATGTAATTGTTAGAATATTAACTTTTTAATATAATTTTTAAAAGTGTGAAGGTGATATTTGGTATATATGTAATCACATTGATCAGAAACAGTTCAATAATTTGTAAGTTCTATTAGTAAGAATATGGTTGATATGACAAAAGAATAAATGGAATGAAAAACAATTGAAAGGTTTATATTAAAATGAGTGATTTTCATTTTAAAAAATATGATTAAAAAAAATGGTATGTGTTGTATACAATATTATAAAGATTAACAATTTAAAATGAAGTGATTTTCACTCTAAAAATATTATTAAAACTTTATGATTGTTTGTAATACATTTTTTTTTCTGTTTTATCAATTTCACTATAGAATACTTTCATAAGAATATATATATTTTTTCCAAGATATTGTAAGCATTGGTTTTATATGATTATAGTACCTTTTTATCTTGAATATTATGTTGTATGACAAAAGTTTCTTAGTTTATAAATGTGGTTGTATGACAAAGAATAAATGGATGAACAATTGAAAGTTATAAAAAAATGAGCGATTTTCACTTTAAAAGAATATGATTAAAAAAGATGAGTTCAGTGTTTGTATACACAATTAAAAAGATTTAAATAAAATAAGTGAATTTCACTCTAAAAATATTATTTTAAAAAATTAGTGATTGCTTTGTAAATTTTATTTGTTTTACCCATTCAATCATATATCAGACATCTTCTTTGTATAAAAAAAAGAATATATATTTTGCAATCTTGATTTAAACTAATGATTTCTAAGATTGGTTTTATATGATCATTATTCTTTATTTTTGTTTACTTTTATCCTGAGTACTATATTTCTTATATCTTTGTGACTAATTGAACGAACTATTGTTTCTAATATTATTAGTTTATATCTATTTCTAATTAAATATTTAATAACTAATTCTTATTAAAGGCATTATCTCATGTATTTCTTTCAAAATATTTTGATTTAATTATCTTTTCGAGACTGTATACAATGAATAAACTCAAAGTATTATTTTTTATGACAAACAGGAAATGGGTTGGGAATGATAAGGAACCACTATTTTAATGTTGATTATTTTTACCGTTATTGAAACTATGCCTAAATTTATGCTTATCCATATATAAGTTTTAATATGAATATGATTGTTTATTTATTTTGATGAACATTTTTTATAGCAAATACTTCTTCTGTATTAAAGGAATAAAATATGCATCTGTTCACTAATAAAAGAAAAATGAACACAAATTATATATTACTTTGAAAATATTTAA
>PGTU02008755.1:0-11422 GCA_002896215.2 Cicer echinospermum
ATTTCATCTTCAGAGATATATTACAATATGAAATAAATGATTAATTTTCAATTTATGTTTATAAAATTTGCATTGATTCATAGACATGAAATGCAACACCATTGAATGACATTAACACCTCAAAGGAAACTTGGAAAATACAGTTAGGGTCATAAATTACTTCATTGTTGTTAGTAAAAATGGGAATGTGCACGATGGAGTTATTTTGATGGATCAACATGTCTACATTTTAACTTTTTTATATTTTTATTTTATGTTTGGTTAACAAATATCTTCATTCTATTGGTTAGTATCTCATTTTATAAATTATTTGTTATTAAAAGGCTGATGATATACATGTTGTTATTAAAAGGAGGATCAAATACATGTTGTTATACGACAAGATGATTCTGTTAAATGGAGGGGCAAACTCAAAGAGAATTAAACATACATCATCCATAACTTTTTTAGTTTTTCCAAGTACTTTCCAGTTCAAATATTGTCTGCATTATTCAAATTTTTTTTCAATTCTGCTACTTTGAAGAAGAGATTGATCTTCATGAAATGCCACCAACTCAGTACTGTTTTGTGTCTTTTAGCACCATTTTGATTGGGCAGAACCCTCCTAACAACTTTAATTGTAATACTATCAATTCTCTTTTTTTTTTTCGTCTTTTTTTTAATTGAATAATATATATATATATATATATATATAATAAGATATATAACATTGGTTATAAATATTTAAAATTCTGTAAGTTTATTTTGAAGAATAATAGTTAATGGGTTGTAAGTCCCGTGTTTAAGCCGACGTACAGGCATTTAAGGGCAGTGAATCCTTTGAAAGTTTCTTCTTCAGAGGTTTCTAAAAGTATTGCCTCTATTTTTTGAATTATTTGTTCATCAATGTTTAATTCATGGAGTTTTTTTATTTCTGTTGCAATATCTTGAGATGTGTCCTGTTTGGCCACACTTATAACAAGTTATTTGTTTTGAATTTGAGGTTCGAACTTCTTTTGCAAGGATTTTTCTTATAAAAATTAGGTTTTCTTTGGTTGTAAGTATTTTGGGGTTTAGATTTTTTATAGAAATCTTGTTTGCTAGGTCTAGAGAACGATTTTCTGAGAGTTTTCTAAAATGTTTTGAACAAGATCCTCCGCAGTCTTAGAATTATTTGTCGTGGGTATTTCGAATTATTTGCAAAAAGATCCTAGTTGTTGTCTAGTTCTTTTCATTTCCCATTTAGATGTTTTTGAAGTTTTAATCTTGGAAGATTTTTCAACCTTCCTTTTGTGTGAAGCTTATCAATTCCCCATAAGTCAGATGATTATAAGGGATTTGGTTTGTTCCATAGACTTCTTTAATTTTGTTTCTAACCATTTCTCCCTAAAAGGGTTGGGAGTCCTGCAAGGAATTTTTCTTTCCAAAAAGGTTGGTTTGAGTCTTCCCTAAGCATAACCCTAGTTAGAAAAGTGTTTTTGTAATATTGGAATTCAAATAGTTTTTTACATCTAAGGTTTGAAAGTTGTTCATCATTCTTATCCTTTAAGTGAGATGGATCTCCTATGAAGTGCAGGCTGATTGTGTGAATCAATGTTGCTACTGAATCAGGTATTGGATTCCCTATTTCGTCGAGGATGGGAATTCCTTCCTCTGTGGTTAATATTTCTAAGTGTTGAGATGGTGTAAGATGGTAGTCCCACCATCCTTTGAGTTGGCATGAGAATCCTGCTATTAGGAGTTCAACTATGGGTTTGTCAGACGTATTGGATTGGGTTTTGTAGGCATTTGATGCCATTGCCATTTGTTGAAGGAGACTTAGGATGTTGTATTCAGACATACCGTCTATGTTCCATTCCATAAACATTACTGGCATTGAATTTTGATTGAGAAAGGACATTGGGTCTGTTCTCAATTCCTAGGTCTGGTGCTGTGACCATGGTCAAAGGTTGACCCTTCTGCCATTGGAGCTTGCACACATTTTGTTGTTCTTGTTCGGCTTCAGAAACATGGTCTAAAGTCACTACCGTTTTCTCAAAAGTATCATTAGCTACCAAGGGTGTAGAGGTAGAAAGAATGTTCTATCCTACTAAGTTTGTCATGTAAGCATTGAGTAAATTCTGATCTACCTTATCTAAATAGTTTTTGGCTTGCTTTGAGATTTGAAATGGTTAAAAAACTGGGTTTTTAGTTTTGAATCAATTGTCTCAATCGGAGAGACACATGGAATTATGTTGATGTTCCTCTATCTTAGTTAATTGTTTTGCAATTGTACTAAGATTGGACATTTGTAAAATTATTTTGTTGAAGGATATTATGTATATCTTTTCCAAACTATCACTTGGGATTTTGAAAAGGTGCAGCTTCTACTGGCTATTCTAGGTGTCTTATTATTATTTGTCTTAAAGGTGGGTGTTCAGACTGTATTTTTAATCCAGTTGCCAAATCCCATTCTGCAGTTTTATTTCATGTTGTTGTGGGATTAACATAACTTTGATTTTGTTTGAAAGGGTAAGAAATTTGGTTTTGTGTTGCATAAATTTCAAACCATTCAAAAAATAAATATGAGTTTTATTTTGTAAAATGAATGTATAAAATTCATTCTGAATTGTTTTCTTGTTTAGAAAGTTTTTAAAGAACCATGTTCTTTTATTTGTATTTTTGGAAGCATAAAAATCATTGTGGAGAATAGTTTTATCAACTTCAAATGTCTTTTCTATGACATTTAATTCATTAACAACATTTTCAGTTATAGCAGAAAAGGATGGCGAAGTTGGTGGAGAAGTGTTTGGTTGTTCTTCATTAATGTTTTGAGGTGCAGTGTAGATTTGATGAGGTATATTTGTGGAGTAATCAACGTTTTGAAAAGAAGCACTTGGTATGCTAGAACATGAAAAACGTGGTTTTATATGGTTTTCAATTTTTTGAGATAATTGTATGACTGAAGGGGGTCTAGATGAACCAGCATCAGAATATCTGGCACTAGAAGTTCTTGAAAAACTTAGTTTTACCCTACCGTCATTGTATTGTATGACTTCCTTTAAATTGTTGTTTGGTTTGACTGTTCAAGGGACTGTGGGTCTAACAGCTCCTTCCCAGAATCCATTCTTCAAGAAGATCAATATCTTACTAAAGGATGGTTTTTGGAATGACAGTGTTTGCCTTTGTTAAATTAGTATGTAAAAATAGGGTTTCTCCTTTTTTGTTTTCAATATTTTTTGTTGCCGTAAAGGCTGAAAACATTGCTTTGTAATGAACTATGTAAATAATAGCTACAGGAATAGAACCTGCTAATCATTTTGTAATTATGAATTTTGATTTGTAACATGAGAGATTTTGTGATGTTTGGGTCTTTGAAAGATAATGGTGAGGGAATAAGATATATAACATTGGTATACTAGTCTAATACCCATGGTAGAAAGAATTTTGTAGAGAATAGCATTAGAGGGTGAAAAATGCGTTCCCTATTTGTTGGTTTTGTAATGAGTTTTGTATAATTGGAAGCTTTCTTGGACTTCCGTTGTCAAGATATTTGGAATGGAGCCAAAGAATTTCCACAAATGAGCAAACCATTGAGGAATTTTGGAAGGTTCCATGGTAAGGTTAAAGAAAAATAGCCAAGTATGGCTAAATTTTTGGTTTTGAATAAGGAAAACGTTTTACCAGGCTTGTTGATAGTCCTAGTAATTAAAAGTCCTACAATGGTTTATCGTAGTTTTGAAATCAACTGGGAATTGTTTGGTGTGTAATGGTTTGATCCCCATTCTGAAGGTGGGATGATTTTGTGGATTTTGGCAGTTGAATAAGCTACTGGGCCTTCTTTTGAATTGTCTTGAATTGTTACAGATCCTGTACACTCAAGAATAGATTTATAGTAAGGCTGGGTTTTTTGATAAATCATACGGTTTGAAAAACCAGCCTTCTGGAAAAATCTTTGAGATGACTAATTGAGGATTTTTATTATAGAAATGATCCTCAATTGTCCAAATGTTTTGATAATCTGTTTTTGACAAAATATTCAGATTTGGGTTTAAACAAAGTAATCTCATAATCATTTAAAATAATTTTTTGAAGTTTCTCCTTGAGAGAATTTTGAAATTATTTTACAAGATGGTTCCTCCTGTAAAGGTTTTGAAATAATTTTTTGAGAAGGGTTTTTTGAAGATTCTCCCCTTTCCTATCCCGTTAAAACAAGGCAGTTGTATTTGGACGGATTCAATCTCTTGTTGAAGTTTGTGGAGTTTTGCAATTTTTTGGAGTTGAAGGTTTTCTTCAATTAAGTCTTTTATCTCCTGGAAATTGTCAGGACAAGCTATTTGTTGGCTAACAAGCCATTTTTGAATTTGGTTTTCGGCTTCATTTTCTTCGACAGCTTCTACCCACGACCGAATGGGTTTTGCAGATGAGATAGGTTTTGGGGTTTCTTGTGGTTGGTCCTTCTCGACCTCAATTCTTTTGGATTTTCTGGGAATCACTCAAGTCCTGTTTTGGAGAAATTCTTTGGTTAGAAAATCTGGAATTGCTGTCAAGAATGTTCAGATCTGTCTAGTCTTGCTAATTTGTGATCTTCTCTCTTTGTGATTCGAATTCCTTCTTTGACTAGAATGGTTCCTACTTGTTCCTTGCCAAGTACTGATAACATTAGAATGAAATTCAGAGGCATGATCTTCTTTGAACTAATGGAGATTGATTGATTTTGGAGCTGTGACGATCATTCCACTACTGTCCAGATTGATCTGAATGCTGTCAAAAATGTTCAAATCTGTCTGGTCTTGCTAGTTCGTGATCTTCTCTCTTTCTGATTTGAGTAGTTTCTTTGAATCTAATCATCTCAGTTTGTTCCTTGCCAAGTTTTGATGATATAGATGTAAAATCCAGAGGCTAAAACTTCTTTTAACTAGTGGAGATTGATTGGTTTTGGAGCTGTGATGATCATTCTAAAACTGGAGAACATTTTCCGTTTTCCAAATTTTGTTAAAAATGTTCTCAATTATTGTATGTTCAGTTTCTTGCCTTTTTATGTTGATGTCTTTGCTTTGTTTAAATCCTATCTTTGAATTAATACACTCAAAAGCACAAGTTAAATTAACATAACATTTAGAATCATAATTAACATTCTTAATTAACTTTTTGTTTGTTTTCATCAAAACATTAAATTGAGATTTTGCCTCAACAATCTCCCTTTTTTTGATGATGACAAACATGTTAATTTAGATTTTAATTCTGATTCTAATTTTAATCAATGAGAGCTTAAAAATCCCCCTCAGAATATGCTTCAGATTTTTGAACCAACATAAAATCTAAAAATAATTCTCCCCCTTAGTCAACACAAAAAGATTGGGGAATACAAGGGAAATGTATACTACACATAGAAAAAAATGAGTTGATTCCAATTTTAAGAAAAATAACATTTTCTAAAACACTCCCGCTGAATATTTTGAAATTGAGATCCTTCAAAATTCTGAAACACAAGCAAGATGTCTCTTTGCTCTTTTGTCTTCTTTCACAACAAACAACATTTTAATTTGAACATGATATTAGCGCAAGGGAAGAAAAATGAATGTGATATCATGTCAAGTATAATTTCTCTCTTTACAAATATTTTTATGCTAAAAAAGTTTGTATTTATAAAAAACAATCAAAGAGACTTGTTCACATAAAAAAATGATTTTAAGGACATAAAAAGGAGAATTTGTAGAAAATGATTTGAGTTCCATGAATGAATTAAATAGTAATCATGATCAGAATATACCTTGATAAGATCCAAAGAAGCACTTGAATTTAGACATGAGGACAATGTTAATATGTGCATCTTCTAAAGGACCACCATTCAAACTTGTTTACTATTCCTTTGATCTGATGGCTGACTTTCATCAAGACTCCAGTAGCAGCAACTTTGGCACCTTATCCTTCCAATTTAGTTCTTCAAATAATTTGATCATGAGATGTTTTTTGGAGGAAAGGTCAATAGTGAGATATGTGTAGGAGTGACAAAAGCAAATGGTTCAAACTCATTTAGAAGTTGTTGATGTTTTTCAACCATATCATCATAATAGGTAACATTAGATTTGATAGGATGTTGCATATAAATTGTGAAGAACATTCTGGAGAGTGTTCTGCTTTTTCTGGAGAATGTTTTGTTTTTTGGCCAAATGTTCTGCTTTTTTTGGAGAATGTTCTGCTTTTCTGCAGAATGTTATGCTCTTTTGGAGAATGTTCTGCTCTTCTGCAGAATGTTTTGCTCTTATGGAGAATGTTTTGGTATTGCTTCCAAAATGAACCTTTTTGCTTAAATTGATCATTCTCTTAGACTTTCCCTTTATTGTTCTCCAGCTTTCAGGAGGAGAATGAAACAGAGACTGTTTATCAATCTCGGTTTCCTAGAAAGCATTATATTGCTGCTTTCCATAATGATTGTCTTCTTCATCTCCTTAGCTTTATTGTTTCCAAAGGTTATAGATACTCAGAATTTTTCTAATGAGATGAGGCACCATAGTTTTCCATTCATGTGTAGTGAGCATGCCTTGTCCATGTATCAATGTTCTTTCTTGATTGTTGGGTGGTGTTCCTACATCACAAGTTAGTAATGATTTGCTACCCATATTTGTTTGGGTCCTTGATGGTTAGTATATCTTCTTTTAGAAGATTTTTTAAAACTTGATCTCTTTTTAAAATAGCAAGTTGATTCAAAGTGACCATTTTTGGAATAATAGGAACACTTTGTTGTTGATATTTGACAAGGTTTCAAAAATTTGAGTTTTAAATGAATTTGAAATTGATTTTGCTGAAATTCCAGATCATTCTCCCTTTTTCAAACTTTCTAGAGAAAGTTCTGTTTTTGTTCCAGAACATTCTTCGTTTTTAGAACAACCTGGAGAACGTTTATCTTTATGCAGATTTTTCAAAACTGGTTCAACTTTATTTGCATAGCGATCTTCCTTTTAAAAAAACCTTTTGCTTTTAATCTTTTCATCTCTTTTCTTAAAGTGGCAAGTAAATTTCAGATGTCCAAGTGTCTTATAATATGAGCATTTGGTTTTGCATTTATCCTCTTTTCTTTCCGAAACAAAAAAGTTTTCATATATTTTCGTTTTTTGAGTTTTATTAAAACCAAGACCAACTTTATCAAATATTCCCACTTGAGATCCCGTGATTTTTTGAAAGGTTTCAATAGCTTTAATAAAATTTGACAAGTTATTTCTAAGAAGTTCATTTTCAGTTTTAAGGAGAACGTTCTATGTTTGCGTTGCAGAACATTCTTGATTTTTAGATTCATTATTTTCCTTATAATGAGATTCCTCCATGTTCTGAATGATGTTTTTTAGTTCATCAATCATAACCTGAGCTTTCTCTTTTTCCCTTTTTTCTTTTAAAACTTGATCCTTTAAAGAGAAACATTTTTTAACAAGCAGATTTGAATCATTAAGTAAGATATCAAAAATCTTTTTCAATTTGTTCACATAAAAGACATGGTTCATAATTTATTACCTCCTTGTCTTCAGTATCTGCCATTAAACATAAGTTGGCTTCCTCAGGTTCCTCTGTTTCTGATTCATCAGAATCATCCCAGGTCACCATCATGGACTTTTTCTTGAAAGGGAACTTCTTTCGTGCTCTTTTGTTCAAGGGACATTCAGTTTTATAATGTCCTTATTTATTGCATCCAAAACATGTGATTTGACTTTTGTCTACCTCTATTTTGAAGTTTTCTTTTTGATTTGAAAATCCCTTTTTGATATAATCCCTTCTTCTCAACATTCTATGTATCTTTTTTGTAAGACGAACTATTTTTTCATCAACATCTTCTTGTTCGATTTCTTATGAGTCCTTATCTGGAATTTCTTGAGATGTTTTCAAAGCTATTGCTTTGCCCTTTTTTGATTGGTCTGTCTTCTTATAGCAGCACTTCAAGTGCTCGTAATGTTCCAATTAGTTCCTCCAATCCGAATACATCAAGATTCTTGGCATGGCTTATGGATGTCACCATTGGTCTACATATTATTGGAAGGCATCTCATGATCTTTCTGACTCTATCTTGTACTGAGTATGCTTTCCCTAAGGAGTGCATTTCATTTACAATGGTTGTGAATCTTGAGTACATCTCATCAATGGTTTCTCCTTCATTCATTTCAAAGAGTTCAAACTTTCCTATGCCTATATCAATCCTTATTTCTTTCACATGGCTTGTTCCTTCATGATGAGTTTGTAATGTGTCCCATACTTCTTTAGCAGTTTTGCATTCATCAACTCTTTTGCTTTCTTCCTTACTCAAAGAACACGATAAGAATAATTGAGCTTTTGAGTTTAGAAGTACCTTAGATTTTTCTTCTGATGTCCAATATGTTTCTTTCTTTTCAGTAGAGGTTGAATCATTTTGGTTGACTCTTGGTATGAAATTTCCATCTGTAATGATGCGCCACATTCTTGTATCTTGAGATTTCAAGAACAACTGCATTTTGCTTTTCCAGAAAATAGTAGTCTGTGCCATCAAAGTAAGGTGGTCTATATGATGAAACTCCTTCAACAATGTACATATTTTTTGACATTTTTCTTCTAGATCTTTTTCTCTAACACTTGTTAGGTGTTCAAATTTTAGAGACGGAGCTTTGATGCCAATTAAAGTAAAAATGTCAATTTACAAGGAAAGGGGGTTTGAATTGTAAATGCACCTTTTAAAAATTCCTGTTAAAAAACTTAAGAAAATAACTCAAGATTGATCTTGGTTGTGAAAACAAAAAAACGGAGAACGTTCTTAGTTAGTTAAAATCAGCAATTCAGTTTATGTATTTAACGAAACTGAAAGTAAATATATAAGGGAAGAGATACCAGACAACGATATATCCTAGTTCGCCCAACCCAGGTTACGTCAAGTCCTCACAACCGTGAGATTTTCCACTAAGTGTTTAAAACAAAGAACCTTCTTGGTTTTACAGCACTCTAGTTTAGATCAACCTTGATCTGCTACAAAGTTAAAACCTTTCCACCCAGAAAGGAGTTCAATCAAGTCACCTATCAACCTTGATAGGATTTCTTACAATCTATCCAAACTATATTAAACTCTTATAGTTTGAGTTTTACAATAATGATGAGATTGCTTTGTTAGAATCTGAGAAGGCTCAACACTTGTTTGAGTTCTGATTCTTTGACAAAAAAAATACACGAGAATGATTCTAGGAATCGAATGGGAAAAATAAGAATTGATTCAATGTATGTGAGTGAGAGAAATTCAAGTATGATTGAAATGAGTAATGAATTTTCTTAGTACTTGAAGCTCTAATTTTTCCTTGAGCTTGGTCTTCCTTTCATAGGCTTTTTAGAGCATTTAATATTGGTCAAAAGAGTTGTTGGTAGTGCTATGTCAGATTTGACCAAAACCAATATATTTGAATAAAAATATTTCAGCCTTTGAACATAATTTGAACTTTGTTTACTGAGCTGGTTTCTTTGTTCTTGAACAGATTTATCTTGTGTTTAATGATCCTTGAAGCTTCATATGTAATTATTGATGTTACAGCTTCGATCTGGAGCCTTGATTTTGTCCAAAAGAGTTTGGTGAATGATTATACACTTCTGCAAAAAATAAGGAGATCAATGCTGAAACTCTGCAGAAACGGAGATTGATAATCAATCTGGAGACTGGTCTGGTCATTATGGAGAAAGATGTTTGCTGCAGAAGATCAAGTATAACAAGCTGGAGAATGTTTATCATTCTGGAGGCTGGTGTTGTAGTGATGTGCAGATTGATCAGAATGCTGTCAAGAATGTTCAGATCTGTCTGGTCTTGCTAATTCGCGATCTTCTCTCTTTGTGATTCGAATATCTTCTTTGACTAGAATGGTTCCTACTTGTTCCTTGTCAAGTACTGATAACATTAGGATGAAATTCAAAGGCACAATCTTCTTTGAACTAATGGAGATTAATTGGTTTTGGATTTGTGACGATCATTCCTCTGTTGTCCAGATTGATTAGAATGTTGTCAAGAATGTTCAAATCTGTCTGGTCTTGCTAATTCGTGATCTTTTCTCTTTATGATTTGAGTAGTTTCTTTGAATCTAATCATCTCAGTTTTTTCCTTGCCAAGTGATGATGATATAGATGTAAAATCCATAGGCTAAAACTTCTTTTAACTAGTGGAGATTGATTGGTTTTGAAGTTGTGATGATCATTCTGTAACTGGAGAACATTCTCTGTTTTCCAAATTTTTTTAAGAATGTTCTCAATTCTTGCATTTTTATGTTGATTTCTTTGCTTTGTTTAAATCCTATCTTTGAAGTAATACACTAAAAAGCACAAGTTTAATTAACATAACATTTAGAATCATAATTTACATTCTTAATTAACTTTTTGTTTGTTTTCATCAAAACATTAAATTGAGATTTTGTCTCAACCAACATTACAAGCAATAGAACCATTGGCGGCATCTCTAACCTCATATATATATCAGTTATAAGCTTTGCTATTGAGACAAGTTGGTCAAAGACATTTGTAATCTCCCACTTGTTTTTTGATGGGCATGTAATCTTTCATATGAAACACTTGAAGTCAGTTTATAATAGCACAATCAACTAGTTCTAAATTCCTTGTGCAAAATATGCTTATTGTCATTAGATAGTTGGTCGTAAATAACTGGCTCCAAAATAGATTCTACTACTCATAATATGTTTATTTGTCTTAAGATCGTTGGTCCAAATTACATTATATAATTATTCCCTCTTTCTTATTTTCTCTAATCATGTTCTCTTTTTCTATTATCAAATATCTTAGAATAAATAAATAATATGCTAATATTAAAGGAGTTGTTTCTTTCTTATATAAAAGATGCCAAACAACAAAGTAAGCTAACCTGATAAAGACAAAGCAATCCACTGGTTGTATAAAATTGACAATACAAATATCAGGAGTCATTGGAGGTAGTATGTCATCCACATAGTTTATTCCACATTCCTGATTAATGAGATGATTTTGGTGAATTTATAAAAATCAACCTGGGAGAAACTATAAGCATAGAAAATTGAGAAAATCAAGATATCATAAATACAATTGGTTCTCAAGCTTTGGTGCCAAACATGTACCCAAGAACCAAAATTTGAGTGTGATAATTAACTTTGAAATATTAACAGAAAACAAAATCTAACACTTTCCTATCTATTATCAAATATTCATTGTGTAGACTTCAAGAGATCAAATAATATGTCATAGATATATTTGAAAGAAGTGAAGAATCAGGCTAGGAGGATACAATTGATGGCAAATTACACTTCACTATATACTTATTTTTTCTTCGCTTGGAATTGTAAAATCGAAGAGTTAAGTGAATAAAAAAAACCACCAAAGGAGGTTCATGGCCAAGGAGCACTCAACAAGAATGACTTCTTATTTCCAATTTCATAACCACACAAAAACATAGTTCATATATCTCACATATACATACTCATTCAAACAA
>PGTU02008756.1:0-22742 GCA_002896215.2 Cicer echinospermum
GCTGCATTAGTACAAAATGAGAATGATTTGGAAAATTGTTTTTCAAATAAAAAGTGATCAATGGAGGTGAATTCCAAAATGATCTTTTTTCAATTATTGTGAATCAAATGGAATCAACCACATCTATTCAGCCCTATGACACCACAGCAGAAATGGGGTAGTGGTGAGAAGGAAAAATAGATCCCTAGAAGAGTTAGCTGACCATGGCCTTAAGGACTCCAACCTACCTAAGTACTTTGGGCAGATTGCAATTAGTAACAGCCACTCATATTGTGAATAGTAGTACTGATTAGCCACTCTTAAGAAACACCCTATGAGCTTTACAAGGGTAGAAAACCAACCTGTCTTACTTTAGAATCTTTGGTTGTAAGTGCTTTGTTTTGAACAATGGCAAGGAACACCTAGGAAAGTTTGACCCTAAGGAGATGAAGGAATCTTTCTAGGATACTCCCAAACTAGTAAAGCCTATAGAATCTACAACAAAGAACAAAAACCATAGAAGAGTCAGTTCCTGTAAAGTTTGATGAATCTTTTACAGAAAACTTGAACAAAACTCCTTCTAAGGTTAATGATATTTTGGATGATGTTGTAGAATCTGAACCCCTAGAACAACCTATAGCTGATCCTCCAACTAGTGCAGACCCTGTAGAACCTATAGAAACCAGTGAGTTACCTAAGGAATGGAGATTCAATAGAAACCACCCCTTAGACAACATCAATAGGTGACATCTCTAGAGGTGTGTCACTAGAGGAAACCTTAGAGAGTTCTGTAACTCACAGCCTTTGTGTCTCAGATTGAACCTAAGAACATTAAGGAAGCCCTTTTAGATAGTGAGTGGATACTTGCTATGCAAGAGGAGTTAAACCAGTTTGAGAGAAACAAGGTGTGGAGTTTAGTACCTAGGCAGAGGGTAAGCATGTAATAGGTTACCAGGTGGGTGTTCAGAAATAAGTTAGATGAGAATGTGTGATAACTAGGAATAAGGCCAGATTAGTTGCAAAGGGTTATAGTCAAGAGGAGGGAATATTTTTTGATGAAACCTACCCCTGTAGCTAGACTAGAAGCCATAAGGATTTTTTTGGCTTATGCATGTATCATGGACTTCAATCTATATCAAATGGATGTGAAGAGTGCCTTTCTCAATGGAGACCTCCAAGAGGAAGTTTTTGTGAGTCAAACACCAGGTTTTGAAAATCCAGATTTTCCTAACCATGTGTATAAACTCTCAAAGGCCCTCTATGGGTTGAAACAAGCTCCAAGAGCTTGGTATGAGAAACTCAGTACTTTCCTCATTCAACAAAGTTTTTCTAGAGGAAATGTTGATAAGACACTCTTTACAAAAACTACTGAAAATGACATCTTGCTGGTCCAAATTTATGTTGATGACATCATATTTGGATCAACAAATGATAAACTTTGCAAAGAATTTGAAAACTTAATGAAAGGTAAATTTGAAATGTCAATGATGGGTGAACTGTCATATTTCTTGGGATTTCAAATTAACCAAAGCAAGCAAGGCATTTTCATTAGTCAATCCAAATATTGTTCTGATTTGATAAAGAAATTTAACTTTGATAAACTTAAGTCCATTGATACACCCATGAGTCAAGGAAATTTCTTAGACCGAGATGAGATAGGTAAACCTGTAGATGTAACTAGATTTCGTGGTATGATTGGATCTCTGCTCTACCTTACAGCAAGCCGACCAGATATTATGTTCAGCGTTTGCATGTGTGCAAGGTATCAATCGAATCCGAGGGAATCTCACCTCAGTGCAGTAAAGAGAATTTTCAGATACTTGGTAGGTACTAAAAGTCTTGGTTTGTGGTATCCAAAAGGTTCAACATGTACTTTGGTTGGTTATTCAGACTCAGACTTTGCTGGTTGTAAACTTGACAGAAAGAGTACTTCAGGAACTTGTCATCTGCTTTGGTAATTCTCTAGTGTCCTGGTTTAGTAAGAAGCAAACAAGTATTGCATTGTCTACTGCAGAAGCTGAATACATAGCAGCTGGGAGCTGTTGTGCTCAAATTTTGTGGATGAAACAACATTTAATGGACTTCGGTGTCGATTTGGGAACAGTGCCGATTATGTGTGATAACACAAGTGCTATCAGCATAACAAAGAACCCAGTAATGCATTCAAGGACAAAACATATTGAGGTAAGGCACCACTTCATAAGAGACCAATTTCAGAATGGAGTCATCAAACTTGAATATGTGAACACTACAGAACAGCTAGCAGATATCTTCACGAAAGCATTACCAAAAGAAAGCTTTTTGAACATAAGGATGAAACTAGGGATCATTGATCCTAGTGAAATATAAGTTTTATTTGATTCTGGTATTTATTAGTGAAGTTTTCCAGATAAATCGAGTTGGACATCGATTACCTGATGAAAACTGTTTATAAAATCGATTTGGAAATCGATTTGGTTAGCCCAGACTTCAGATTTTTGGAAAAATATTTTGTAAAAATCCCGAGCATCGATTTGGAAATCGATTGATTCAGTGTTCAGTATTTGACATTTGGGACAATCGATTTGGACATCGATTAAGTAAAACGGAAAATCGATTTGGGAATCGATTTGGAATATGACCGTTGCGAACCTTTTTACTAGCCGTTGGACATCATAATTACACAATCGATTAAGGATTCGGATTAACGGTAACCCAATCGATTTGGGAAATCGATTGACAAGGGTAAAAGTATAAAAAGGTAAAGGACAAAATCGATTTCTTCATCTCAGGTTTCTCAGATTTTCCAGATTTTCAGTTTTTCACTCTATCTGCTTCACTTTTCTGCATCTTCATCAGTTTGTTCATTCTATCTACACTCTACCTACATTCAATCTTTTTTGTTGCGATCATGGCTCGTGTAAAACAAACCCAGCCACATACACCTTCACCTTCTTCATCTTCAACAAGTGAAACTCCTTCACCCCCACCAACTCTAACAAAGAGAGTTCCGATTCCAACTCACAAGATTCTTGCCAAAGACAAGGGCAAGGCTCCTGCTCCAATTCAAGAAAAGATCAAGAAACGTAAGGAACCTCCCACTGAGAAATTAATGGCTGATGCAATGAAGGAGATTACTCAAAAGCGAAAGAAGAAAACCCATTTCTTCACCCCCTGCAAAGAAGGTCCCTGCACCAAAAGAAAAGGAACCTCAATCCTCCATATCAGCTGATTTCGTAAAAAGAAAAATCCATGAAGCAAGGACAATGGATTTTCCTTATTTTGATAATGTCGAGTTCACTTTTCAGGATCACCTCAGATTCCATGGACTTGAGAACTTTCTTTCGTCTACACTTGACGGTTACCCTAGGCTGATCAGGGAATTCTACTCATCTTTCAAGTTAACTGAAGAAGGTTTCACTGCTCAAGTCAAAGGGAAGAAGATTGTTATGTCTTTCGACGATTTCTCTACCTTATCAGGATAGCCTTTTTACGGCAAGTCCATTGATGGAAGTTCAGAAGCCGACACTGCTGACCAAGGTTGGGAAGAGTCTATGGATAGACACACAGCAGTTAAAGACCTGATGGTCGATGGGTTCGTTGAATCGGTTTCACTGCCCATTGGTCAAATGAAGGTCCAACATAGAATGTTGATGTATGCTTTGACTCGTATGTTAGTGCCAAGATCAGGAAATCACGCAGTAGTCCAGAAGTTGGACATACTACTGCTATGGGGATTATCCAAGGAATTAAGGATGAGCTGGACTTGTATAGTGCTCAGGCACATGTTGGAAGCATCGCAGACTAAGCTCATGCTACCTTATCCGCAACTGATCACCAAGATTCTCAAACGCTTCAAGGTTTCTTTGGTAAATGAAGAATCTGTCAAGACCACCCTGATTTTTGGAGAATCAATTGTGAATCAGATGCAATTGAAAAGGGTGCAAGGAATTTGGATAAGATCACAGCCTGCAGCTGAACCAGCACAGCCTCCACCTCCACCTCCGCCTCAAACTGAAAATGTCCCTGCTACTCCTGCTTTTGTTGTTAAGATTTTGGAATTTATTGAAGCTCAAATGGCACACAATGCCAAGGTGATCGAATCACAGTCCAGTTTGGAAGCATCTTTGAAGACTCTACAAGCATCCTTGAACTCGGTTGCTCAGGATGTGGCTGCGATTCAGACTCACTTAGGTATCAAGTTGTCGTTTGAAGACATTGCAGACATTGGTCGCCAAGCAGCTGAGGAACCAAACCCAGATCCCCTAGTTAACCCTGAGACTCACGAAGAGGAGACACCTGCTGAGGGTAATACAGCGGTCTCAACCCCTTCCTTAGATAATAGTGAGGACCAGCCTAGATTAGGAGATTAGGTTTTAGGATATGTGCTGTTTTGCCATGTCTTGATGTATTCTTGTGATTTTGTTTAATGCATATGACAGTTTATTCCATCTCTATGAATTCATTTGATATGTTCATAAATTGCTATGATTGTTTTGATTTTTTTTACTCTGATACACAAATGGTTTCAACCCCAATGCTTATGTTCTTTAACATAGGGGGAGGAATTATTTTCTGCCTTTTTGCCTTAACTGACAAATGGGGAGAAAAATTATAACTTGATGCTTATAATGTTCTGATATTTTTTTCTGATATTTTAAATATATGCTCTGACACTTGTTAATTAATATATGTTGTATTGATATGATCTGCTCATATGATCTGATCTGATATGCTCTGATCTGATCTAACAATAATAATTTTATGATGCTATTAAATGATGTTAATAATATGTCTGAAATTGCTCAAGTTACAATTTGTATGAATTGTCAATTATGCCAAAAAGGGGGAGATTGTTGGATTTTGATCCTTTGATTCCTAATTTTGACATAATTAATAATTCAACAATGTTCATACAATACATGATAAATCTAATATTTGAATTGAGCAAGATTTCAGGAACCATAATCCAATCCTACACACTTGGATCAAATTGCTTGGAACACAAGAAATCAACAAAAGTTGAATTCTGACTATGTAAATCGATTGGGAAATCGATTTCATAACAAGGGTGTAAGGAAATCTTAAGTGTTAGTAAATGTGAAATCGATTAGGCAATCGATTAGCTTAATTAAAAATGAAAACTGCACAAGTCAGTAGCACTCTGATTTGGAGAGTAATCGATTGGGAAATCGATTGAACATTTCACAAATTAAACCTGATGGTAACACATCGATTGGTAAATCGATTGGATAAGTCACAGTAGCACTCTAGTGCTGAGGGAATCGATTGGCAAATCGATTGACAAAGTATCATTTGAAAAATGACCTCACCTGTGACAAATACAATCGATTGGACAATCTATTGTTGAAATTTTCAATTCTGATAAAGTTTGGTTGCAATCGATTGGGAAATCGATTGAACTAAACACCAGGTAAGAACTTTTCAGGAACATGCTACCAAAGCGATTGACAAGTCGATTGACATCAAATAACTGAGTCACTGTTTTGAATTAAATCGATTGGCAAATCGATTGACATTAAAACTGAGTCACTGTTTTGAATCACATCGATTGACAAATCGATTGACATCAAAAAAAACTGAGTCACTGTTTTGAATTAAATCGATTGACAAATCGATTGACTTCAAAAAACTGAGCCACTGTTTTGAACACAATCGATTAGCAAATCGATTGAAATAAACTTTTTTGAAAACACAGTGAACTCTGAGATTGTGACCAAATCGACTCTGTGTTGTTATACATCGACTCTGAGATTTGGCAAATCGATTGAGTAATCGATTGAAATTACTTTTATTGAAACAGTTTCCCAGAAATCGATTAGGAAATCGATTTATACAAGTCTGGACATGTTCTACTGAAAAGTGTTGTTTTTAAAGAATCGATTGGTAAATCGATTAGCTTGTATAGTTTCAAGATTAAAGAAAAACAGACTCGCGATAATCGATTGGCAAATCGATTTAGCACCTTTTATAAATTTACAAAATCGATTGGGAAATCGATTTCGTAGTTGGTTTTTCAGAAACTATATAAACTGTCTTTCAATCTTTATTCATATAACAATTCATAACTTTCATAATTTCTCATAATGCTCTTAACGGTTCATAACAACAAACTAACAACTTCATAATTGTGATTACAGATTTCAATACGTTTTGTTGACAATCTAAGAGAAATGATAATGTGCTCATGAACAATACTTGAATATCCAGATTTGTGAGGAGCAACATTCATAAAGATTGAAGACTCTTTTGTTTTACATCTTTTATTCATTCTGTAATAAATCTTTGAAAGGAATAGGACGCAAGAAAAGCCAGCTTGAAACTGGTGGCTACTTTCTTGGTTGAGAGGGCTCAACAAGAAAGAGTCGTACTTTGATTCTGTGATAGGCTGCTGAGTGTCTACAAGGATCAGAGGGTATTCAATAGGAAAGACATAATTAGAGATTGATAGGTTTCAGGGAGGAAACTGGAAAATCTTTGTAAATTGATTCTTTCTATTGAAGGAGAAGAAAATCTGAAATCCGATTGGATTTTCAGGACTGGACGTAGGTTGTCGTTGAACAACCGAACCAGGATAAATCTCTGTGTCTTCTTCTCTAACTCTCTCTCTTTAATTTTCTATATTGCTAACTTTGCATGCCTCAAAATTTAAATTCCGCTGTGCACTTGATGCTGATTAATTTTGTAACGAAAACTGATATATTTTCTGTTATTGCGAGGTCACTGATATCAACAAAGTAACTATTAAGAATAGAGATTTCTCGATTAATTTGATTTGTTTATCCCTACAATCACTCGATCATTAAGTAATCTTGGATTGTGCTTGCAAATAGGTTTTTTTTTCCTCGAGCCACGAGTCGATCGAGATACAGCTGGTAACAAACTCAGAGTGTCGCTAAGAGAAGGAACTCAAGAGTTTCTGTCATTGGAAAATGTAGAAACAAATGTAGGTGTGAGCATAGAAGACGTGGTGCTTGTTGATCTGCTGTCGCACACGAGTCAATACAATTAATAAAATGTAAATAGAGGTAATAACTCGAATCGTTCCGCAAGGACTTTTGATATAATAATAATAATAACCGAATTGAAAGTTTAAATTAAAAATGGGGGGTTTTTTAGATTTTTGATTTAACAGATGAGCAAAACAATTAATCCACTTATTCGAGTTTCAGACATATCACATATTCTACCAATGAGTTTAATTTCTTTTTTGACTATGAATTGCTCAAACAAGCGTAATCAATCCTATGTGAATTTGGTTTCTTTGATTGGATTAAGGATCACAATCATCAAAATATTACAAATAACGATCAAGCGTCGCAAAATTAAAATTCAATTAAAATTCTGTCAAATAAATTTAATTGATCCTATTGAAATTCAATTTAAGCAATCAAAAATATCAATATAATCAAATAAACAAGAATATAATCATGAATCGAAATTGACAGTGTAACCTGAATCTCAAGGTGTTGATGAAACTCTTAACTCAACGATTAATCTTATAAAATTAACCTTCCATGAAATTAAAATAAAAACTATTTATTTGTTGTATTAATCTGAATCCTCATGTTTTCGTTCGTAGAAAAGAAACAAAACTGTCAATATATAGTACTCGATATTGGGCTTTAGTGTTTAAAAACAAGTGACCCACGAATTAAAATTATTACAAAAGTCCATATTAGGAAATCTTCAATTTAGGCCCAGTAAAGTTTGGAATTGGTCTTTTCTTCCAACACAAACGTTGTAGCTATTATTTTTAGCTTTCCAACGCCTACTCGTATGCGCCAATCTAATATCAAGAGCTCAATTTATGCCTACAGAGCGAACAAGAGTTAAAATGCAATTAATAAAATTATAATTCAAATTCGACCCAAAGTTCATAAACAAGCTAAAAATATTATTCTAAGCTATAAAAAGGTTTTAAAATACCAAACTAAAAAGCTAGAAACATGTGCCTAAATGCTATGATCAAATTCCCCCACACTTAAACTTTTGCACTCGGAGAAATGCAATGCATGCGATTCCAAATACTTATGAATGCAAAGTGGTGAGAGAAAAAAAATATTTCTAGCTTAAGGCAATCATGAGTAGTGTTTTTTATCCCAACCAAGGCAAACAAGAGGACAAGTTAACTAAATAATACATAATAAGTGGTAAAGTCTTCCCAGGATATAAAATTCTCTCAAAGTGTTTACGCTCGAAGTGTTTGGCCTACTGTTTACACTCAAAACACATCATGAAAGCTAGCACTACCATAGGTTTGACAAGCCTCTATAATTATATTTGAAACACATGCACATAATGATCATAATGATCCTAAGGAGACTAGGGTTGAAAATCAAAGAGGATAAATGTGTAATGATTAAGAGAGAAAAACAACATTAAGAAGTAACTAAACAAAACATCATTGACTTTTATTTTCACACTCTCTTTGCTCACAACAGAACCTTTCCTCATTTTTTTTTCTTTCTTTTCCTCTTTTTTTTCATAACCCTCAAATTTAAACAAACAAGTTGAGCACTCCTACACTTATCTAAGGAAAGACTCCTTTATCCCCCAAGATTGGGTCAATTCATTGTTTTTCACTTTTAGGCTTGTAATGATCTATATAACAAAGAATGAGATAGTTAGGCTCAAAAGGGCTTAAAAAATGGATAATTGTAGGGTAGGCTTAGTTGGCTAGTAGCTTAATCAAGAAAAAAAATGCATAGATCATTTCAATATATGCATACGGACAAGAGTCAAGTCAAATTGTGGCATAACTAGCAATCATGATTGAGATAACACACAAGAAAAAAAGATGGAAAAATATATTCCTTTCATAATAAGTCTCAAAAATCTTACAAAAGGTTAATGACCTATCACAAATGATACACAATTTAAACATTTTAATCTAAATTATTTTACCAAGAATTCAAAGATACAATCCAATCATGCTTGTCCAAACAAACTCTCAACATTTACAACCATAAAAATCTGATGAAAAATCATGCAGTGCAATGTCCATTTTTATTTTTTTTGGAATATAACAAATAAAACTCTAAAATAAATAAAATCCTAAATAAGACCCCCACACTTTAAATTACACATTGTCCTCAATAAAAGTAACAAGTATAAAATAAGAGTAAGGAAAGGGAGCTCCTTGTTCCAACTACAGTGTATGTGGACTTTTCCAAGGAGAGTTCTTCTATGGTAGCATCTTCAAGCACATAGTTCTCATGGAATAGCTTGAGGCGTTGTCCATTTATTTTGAACACTTTCTCGGTGTTTCCACTTTCTATTTTCACTACACCATGAGAAAAATTGTTAGTAACAACAAAAGCGGCAATCCACTTCGATCGAAATTTCCTAGCCATAATTTTCAGACGGCAGTTGAACAATAAAAAAATTTTGGCTAATGGAAAATTCCTTCCTAGAAATCATCTTATCATGAAAGTACTTAGTTTATACCTTATAGATCCGAGAGTTATCATAAGTTTCAAGTCTAAGCTCTTCAAGTTGGTGCAATTGAAGCTTTCTCTACAAACCTGCTTTCTCCATCTCAAGGTTACAACTCTTGATCGCCAAATATAAGCACAATGCTCTATTTCCACTGGGAGGTGGCATGCTTTACCAAACACAAGTCGATATGGGGACATCCCTATTGATGTTTTGTAGGTTGTTCTATGATCCCAAATAGCTTCTTCAAGTAAACGGGTGACTCCAATCTTTCCTGCTTGGCTGCTCCATTTTTTCTAAGATCTGTTTTGATTTCCCTGTTGAGATTTCAGCGTGCCCATTAGTCTGGGGATGATAAGGTGTAGAAACTCTATGCACAACCCGTGCAAAAAATATTTGATCTTATAAAACCTGCAACTTTTGAATCATTAGTCATAATGGGTATTGCTTCCACCCACTTTGAAACATAATATGCAGGTAGTATAATATAAGCAAAACCAACAGATATAGGAAAAGGCCCATAAAGTCAATGACCCACACATCAATATTCATAGAAAAACATAGGTTGTTGAGGCATCTCAGTCCTACGAGTGATTTTTGTTCATGCTATTTGGCACTGTTCACAAGTTTTGCAAGTCTTAAAAGCATCTTTAAACAAAGTGGACCAAAAGAAACCCGAGTGTAAGATTTTCTTGTTGTTCGTTGATGACCAAAATGACCCCCAACTTGATAGGCATGACAAAAATGAAGAATAGATTGAGCCTCATGGTGAGAAACGTATCGCCTAATCACCTGGTCACTTCAAAATTTCGACAGATATGGATCATCCCACACATAGTATTTTGAATCACTTTTAAGTTTGTGTATTTGTGTTCTAGATGCATCTACATGAAATACTCCAATGATTGCGTTCCAGCAAGTGTACTGAATCGTTGCAAGTAATAATAAAACGGTAGTACCGAGTGTCGAACTAAAGGATTGGGTTTTTACTATTGAATTATATTTAGTTACTAAAATTGAACAAAAAGTTCCCAAGTTGATTGAAATAATATTTAAAATGGACAGCAATAGTAAAATTGATCCTTTATAAATTGAGAAAAATGTCAGGGATGAGTTTCACTTCGAAACCAACCTTGGTGTCTAATTTGATCCTAGATACAGAATTCCTTTATTGAATTATTATCGAATTCTCTTTATTATTCTTGCCCTAATGTCTTAGTGACAGAACCTTTAATTCCAAAGTAACCCTTAATTCCTTAGTAGATTTAAGATTAGAATTGAGCATTACCGTATAGAAATTTCTCTTGTAAATTATTGCTTTTGCAACTAATTTAATTGGTTTCATTACCTGCACCTATGTCTAGACTACAAATTCAGGAATTTCTCATCTCAAGCATTCGTAAAGTCCACTTCCGTTTCAAAATAAAATCGTAGAACATTTTAATGTTGATCAAGCAATAAAAAGCATTAAGCACAGAGATGAGAAAAATAATTCAATAAACCCATTCATATAACCAGAAATCAAATCATAAAAAATAAGAGTTTCATCTTGTTACACTCATCCCTAACAAATAGGGTCTAGTTACGCATGACAGAGATAAAAGAGATAAAGATTAGAGAAGAATTACAAGAAGGATTCATGAATAGTTCTTGATAAAACTGCTCCAATGATATCAGAAACGGCCGTCTTTGAGTTTCTATGCTAGGGCACAAGTCTCCCAACTTCCCAATAGTCAAAAAGATCCCTAAAACAGTAAAAAAAAATCTGCGTTTTTATGGTTGCAAGATCCCTCTAGATCTTGCACTAATTCTGACTTACATCACTTGTAATTTATGCATACATTGAGGCAACTTTATTGGTTGTTTGAGCCTTTCTAACTACCCAATGAAAATTTTACCCTTTTGCTAGCCCCTTTGAGCCTTGCCTTTTATTTCGGTTACTAGCCACATTACAAGTCAAACACCTGACTTTAATTAAATAACCTTACTTGGAGTTAGGTAGAAAAAAAAATTGTCTTGATAAAATTCTAAGTTTTGGAATTGCTCATGGGATAGCAACTTTTTAAGTTTGGGGTGGTGATTCTCAAAAAAATAAATAAATAAAAAAAAAAAGAAGAAAAGAAAAAAAAAAAAAAAAAAAAGAAGAAGAAAAAAATAAATCATTTTGTGTACTTTGGTAAATAATATCTTCTTGGTTCTTTTATCATTGTTTGAGAATCTCCACAATGAAAAGGTGAAGAAAAAAAATGGTAGAATAATCTGGAAATGCATGTCTAACTCCAAGTAGTAAAACCTACTATCCCAAAATGTACTACCCTTACCTAAGCCCCATTACAACCCGAAAGTCCTCAAAAAATGTATGTGTTTACTGCATTGTGATTGCTAACTAGAATTTTTTCAAGCCTAAGGTAGCGTGATGCATGTTCTAGGATTTTAGCGATAAATTCATAACCCTTTCTAAACACTTGAGAGAAATTTTGGTGAGATTGTGTGAAGAGAGAGTTGAATTTGATGAATGAATGCCAATGTGTACAAATCTTGTTGTCTTTTTGTTTTTTTGAAAACAACCATAGAAGCAAGATGAATGTTTTGCAGTAGCAAGAACTTTGAAAATTGAGTTTAATTTAATTTGAGAAATTGAATTTAAGTGTGAATTTAACTGGACCAAATCTGAAATTAATTGTTGCTTGGGGACAAGTAATAGATTAACTTTGGGTTGTGATAACTCTTCATCATATGCATATTTTCCCACTATTTTAGTCTTATTTATCCTCAATCATCAGTTAAATTAAGGATTTATTTGATATATTTTGTTGATTTTTGTTCTTTGAGTTAATAAAATGTTTTTTGTTTTTACTTCGTTGATTAAGTAGGAATTTTTCGTAATTTTACATTGCGTTTTGTTTTAGTGCAGTGCTGAATTTTGGTGAGAAATCCACATGACATATGTAGAGTATTTCCGCCATATCTGGAGTTGTAGATGTTCAATTTGAGTCAAACCAAGTGAAAATGAAAGCTACGATACATAGCCACAACTTTCATGAAGACACCGGAACCAAATTCAGACTCGAAAGAGGAGCAAAATGCAATATACGCCGGAGAGCAGATGCTGAGCGCTTGGAGCGCGCCCAAGCGCACCTGAAGCGCTTTTTCCAGCACTTGCTACTGCCCAAACGCGCTTGGAGCGCGTTTTCCGCGCATGGGGCGTGCGACGCGCACCAGCAACCATAAAAATGCAGATTTTTACTGTTTTAGGTATCTTTTTGACTCTTGGGAAGTTGAGAGACTTGTGCCCTAGCATAGAAACTCAAAGACGGCCATTTCTAACATCATTGGAGCAGTTTTATCAAGAATCATTCATGAATCCTTCTTGTAATTCTTCTCTAATCTCTATCTCTTTTATCTCTGTCATGAGTAACTAAACTCTATTTGTTAGGGATGAGTGTAACAAGATGAAACCTTTATTTTTATGATTTGATTTCTAGTTATATGAATGAGTTCATTGAATTATTTTTCTAATCTATGTGCTTAATGCTTTTTATTGCTTGATCAACATTAAAATGTTCTATGATTTGTATTTTGAAATGGAAGTGGACTTTATGAATGCTTGAGATGAGAAATTCATGAATTTGTAGTCTAGACATAGGTGCAGGTCATGAAACCAATTAAATTAGTTGCAAAGCAATAATTTACAAGAGAATTTCTATACGGTAATGCTTAATTCTAATCTTAAATCTACTAAGGAATTAGGGGTTACTTTGGAATTAAAGGTTCTGTCACTAAGACATTAGGTCAAAAATAATAAAAAGAATTCGGTAATAATTCAATAAAGGAATTTAATAACTAGGATCTAATTAGACACCAAGGTTGGATTCAAAGTGAAACTCATCCCTGACATTTTTCTCAATTTATAAAGGATCAATTTTACTACTGTTGTCAATTTTAAATATTATTTCAATCAACTTGGGAACTTTTTGTTCAATTTTAGTAACTAAATATAATTCAATAGTAAAACGCAATCCTTGAGTTCGACATTCGGTACTACCGTTTTATTATTACTTGCAACGATTCAGTACACTTGCTGAAACACTATCACTATTGCTTGGGTTTTTACCTATTGCCAATTATTTTACTAAAGATGTAAGCTCATCAAGTTTGCCTTCTAAATTCTATTGGGAAGAAGCTTGAATTTCATTCACACCCCTTTCAACATTGCTGCATTGCTTCTAGTTGTAAACTTCTGAAAATTAATGGACATGTTCTCAATCAAAGCTTTTGCCGCTTTTGGGGTTTTATCGATAAGTGCTTCCCCACTAGCAGCATCCAAAATGCTGCAATCCATAGGTAGCAAGCCTTCGTAAAAATACTGGATGAGCAATTGTTCAGAAATCTGGTGATGAGGATAGCTAGACACTAATTTCTTGAATGTCTCCCAATTCTCATGTAATGATTCCCTTTCAATCTGCCTAATGCCACATATTTCTTTTCTATTTGAAGCAGCTCTTGAGGCAGGGAAGAATTTTTCTAGAAACAATATCTTAAGATCATTACAACTTGTAACATAACCTAGTTGAAGGTAGTATAACCAGTCCTTGGCAGCATCTTGGAGTGAAAATGGGAAGGCTCTCAGCTTAATGTGGTCTTCTGTGACTCCTTGAGGCTTCATGGTAGAACACACAACATGGGAATTCCTTCAAGTGTTTGTGGGGATCCTCACCTACAAAACCATTAAACTTTGGAAGCAAGTGTATTAAACAAGATTTAAGTTCAAATGGTACAGTAACTTCAGGATATGTGATACACAATTCATTATAATTGACATTAGGTGTAGCAAGTTGTCTTAATTGTCACTTTTATAATTGACATTATTTTGCAACAAGTTGTCACTTTTAGTATCTGACTCTAACTTGTTAACACAAGCAGCTCAATTAGGTCTACGCAGAATGAAATGTCCTATCTATTTCAGGTTCAAAGGAATGAAGATTCACAAAAATAGCCCTAATTATACATCATCATAACAATGCAATGCAAAATCACAATTCTAAAAATTCCCAATAATGTCCCTATTGCTAAAATTGAAGTGAAAAATCAAAAACCCTATCAAATAAAATCCCAAAAAAATATAAAAATACCACAAAAATTTCTAAAAATCAAATAAAGGCAACACAATTATTTCGGAATTTTTTGGATATGAAAAAATTTAAAAATTAAAAAAAGGGATTCATATTCCTTGATTTTATTTTTTTGATTTTCTGACGAAATTTCGGAGCAATCTGAGGGTTTATGAAAAACTCAGTGCACAAATTCAAACTTCCGAAGCAAAGCGTCCATGGTGCGGTTGCAAAAAATGAGTTTCTTGATCACTTATGATGGCTCGGAGTATTGCAAACCTACAAAAAAAATGTGATCTGATAAAAGCAGCAAAAAACTTTAGAATCATTAGTCCTAGTAGGTATTGCTTCAACCCACTTCGAAACATAATCAATAGCTAGTAAAATATAGACAAAAGCAAAAGATACAGGAAAAAGGGCCCATAAAGTCAATGCACCACACATCAAATACTTCACAGAAACATAGGTTGTTGAGGCATCTCACTCATACGAGTGATTGTTGTTCCTGCTACTTGGCACTATTCACAAGTTTTGTAAGTCTCAAAAAGCATCTTTAAACAAAGTGGGCCAAAAGAAAACCCGAGTCTAAGACTTTCCTTGGTGTCCGTTGAGGACTAAAATGTCCCCCGACAATGGCGCCAATTTGATACGCTGTCGAACACGGGTCAAATACAATTGATAAAATGTAAATAGAGGTAATAACTCGAGTCATTTCACAAGAACTTCTTATATAATTAATAATAACCGGATTGAAAGTTGAAATTAGAAAGGGGTTTTTTTATATATTTGATTTAACAGATGAGCAAAACGAGTATTCCACTAATTCGAGTTTCAGACCTATCATAGATTCGATCAATGAGTTTAATTTCTAATTCATGATTTTATTCTTATTTGATATTAGAATTGATCAAACATGCGTAATCAATCCTTTTTGAATTCGGTTTCTTTGATTGGATTAAGCATCCCAAAATTATAATTCAGTTAAATTAGCAATTGAAATCAAATTCTGTCAAATAAATTTAATCGATCCTATTGAAATTTAATTTAAACAATCAGAATATCAATATAATCAAATAAACAAGAATAGAATCATGAATCGAAATTGACAGTGTAACCTGATTCTCAAGATGTTGATGAAACTCTGAACTTGTGGATTAATCTTATAAAAATTAGCCTTCCATGAAATTAAAATAAAAACTGTTTATTTTTTTGTAGCAATCTGAATCCTAATATTCCTTTCGTGAAAAGAAACAGAAATGTCAATATATAGTACTCGATATTGAGATTTAGGGTTTAGGGTTTTAAAAACAAGTGACTCGCTATTTAAAAATTATTACAAAAGTCCATATTACAAAATCTACAATTTAGGTCCAATAAAGTTCAGCATTGGGATTTGATTCCAACACTAAAGTTGTAGCTCTGGTTTTTATCTTTCGAACGTCTGCTCGTATGCGCCAATCCAATATCAAGAGCTCAAGTTATAGTCGTCAAGAGCGATAAAGGGTCCAAAATGCTGATAATTTAATTGTAATTCATTTTCGACCCAAAGTTTAGAACAACCTAAAAAAATTATTCTAAGCTATAAGAGCTTTTATAATACCAAACTAAAAAGCTAGAAACATGTGCCCAAATGCTATGATCAACCTCCAAACCACTTGAGCTCTATAATATCGATCTTTTTGGGTCAATGAAAACACCCTCAGTAAATGGAAAGAAATGTGGCTTTGTAAAATAGTAGATGATTACACTAGTTGTACGTGGGTAAAATTCTTAAGAAATAAAGATGACTGCCACAAAGTTTTTATTGAATTTTGCAAACAAGTAATAAATGAAAAATGTCTTAGGATTATAATAATTAGAAGTGATCATGTAGGAGAAATTTGAAACAAGTTCTTTGAAAGTTTTTATGATGAGAGTGGAATCTCACACAATTTCCCCTCTATTAGAACACCACAACAAAAATGGAGTTGTAAATAGAAAGAATAGAACCATGTTAAATGAGTTGGTTTTTGCAAAAGATTTATTGACATAGGCGATTAACAATGAAAACTATGTTCACTATAGAATTTTAATTAGGCCAATATTTAATAAAACACCATATCAATTATGGAAGGGTAAAAAGCCTCATATATCTTACTTTAAGCAATTTTGGTTGTATTTTTTATATGTTAAATACTAAGAGAACCTTGGTAAGTTTGATTCTCGCTCACAAAAGTTTACCTTCTTTGGATACTCTGAAAGAACCAAAGCTTATAGAGTGTTCCATAGGGAAACTCAATTTGTGGAGTTCTTAATACTGCTGAATTTGATGACCAAAAGATTGACCTTAAAAAGTCAAAGCTAGTTTCAAGATATTGTAGGTTTATTGGAACTAGAGGAAGCAGATGCAAAGAGACCAAAGAACTCAAACAATCAAAGGATACAAGGAAATCATAGGAAGATGACAAAACATCAGAAGATAAATTTGACTCATTCAGAAACAGCCAAAATAACATAGAAGTTAGAACTCATTGGAAGTACAAATCATCATGTCTTGAAACTCTGATCATTAGAAATGACAATGATCCTCTAAAGACTAGATCATCATTGAAGGACAAACCTTGTATGGTCTAATATCATCAATTGAACCTACCTTTGTTGATGAAGCATTGGTAGACAATGGATGGATCCTTTCAACGCTAGAAGAATTGAATTAATTTAAAAGGTATGATTTTTGGAACAACTTAAATGAAAAAGGAGTAGTTTTTCAAAAGGTTGACTAGAAAAAATAAAGAGGGATGATTGGATCACTTTTGTACCTTACTGTTTCCAGACCTAATGTTTATTTAGGCTATGTGTGTGCAAGATTTTAGGTTGATCCATGGGAATCTCACTAAACTGCTATAAGAGGACATATTCACCAAACCAATAGCTTAAGATAAATTTGAATTCCTTAAGACAAATATGAACCTTACCTTTAAATATGATTAATGTTGTGTTATGCCTAGATTAGTTTAGATTCATATTATTACTGGAACCAAGTTGGTTTTCCACTTATAGTTTTTGATGTTAACAAACGTATTTTTGAAAGAAAACTTTATTGCACTAAGTTCTTGGTTAAGTTTGTAGAAATTAGAATAGAAAATCGGAGGAAACCACCAGAGAATACCGTCAGAGGATAGTCACTAAAGGAAGGTGACTAGAGGACTAAAGAAAGTCACCCGAGGAACTAAAAAGGTTAAAGGAATTAAAATAAATTTAGTCAACAAAAATAGAAAAATGCACGCACTGGTAAAGAATGTGCAGTTGTCTCTGATGTTTGCCTTAAAAGTTACAATCTGAAAATTGCCTTTGATAACTGGGTTGAATTTTGGGTTCTAATGTATGGGTCTGAAGTTTGGGTATGATGTTTGGGTTTGAAGTCTGGGTCTGATATTTGGGTTTGAAAACTTGGTCCAATAACTAGGTCTGCTGACTGCCTCTAAAGAATGACTCTAAAGTTGAGTTTGAAGTTAGTCTCTGATGAACAATGCTTATGCATGCTCTATAAACGATACTTCTAATTACTTTGATGAACAATACTTTCAACATGCTCTGATGAAAAGTAACTTTAACATGACTCTGATGAACAATAGTTTTAGCATGCCTCTAAAGTCTGAAGCCATTTTCAAGCATGCCTCTAAAGCTCATGTTTTAATGACTCTAAAGATACAACACGTTCCAAATTGTTACCTCTGATACATAGCAATCTTTGAAGACTACAACACGTGCTAGAATACTACCTCTAAGGATGCAATGACCATGATAAAACAACAAAGGTGAAGTAGCCCAAGCCACTAGTTCCAAGTCACACAACTTTGCATCTTCCTTTGACTCTAGTTGTTAAAACAACACAACAACTGACACTTAAAATCCAGTCAATGCCCGTATTGAAAATTTCAATGATTCTGTAAAAGTTAAATTTCATTTAGTTGTATCCTTATTTTTGAAGACCAAGAAACGACCAATTATTTGTTTCCCATCCAAATCAAATAAAGAGTTTGAAGGAAGATTCAATCGTAAAATTTGCTAAAACGTAATATGAACAAAATACGAACAGTATCATTCTAGAAGAATTGCTCATATAAGATTCATAAATAAAAATTGCCTAACGGGCATATTATCTAAATGCATCTTTTAGAATTATTTTTTGAAGAAAATTATGTTGACAAAGCAAAAATGGAGATATCATTCAGAATTAACAAGGGACTAAATTGAAACCATAATTTTAACTATAAATAGATACTCAAAGTTGAAGAAGAAAAACAAGAACGACATGAATACACAAACTTAGAAATCCTAAAAAGTCAAAGTTTTTCACAAAAACTTCAAGAGCTCAATTATCTAAGTATTTAAAGTTGAAGGTTTTAAGTTCCAGCTAAACACTCGTTCAAAGCAAAATATTCAATGTTTTGTAGTGTGACAAATCGTTTTTGTATTCCACTTGTTAGAAGCAACTACTAAAGTTCAAAACCATAGTAATCAAACTTGATAATGGTGTTAGTGTGCATTAAAACAATCTGGGTTTGTCAAGTTATGTGTCAAAGCACTTGGATTGTAGGGTCAAGGTGTTAGTATGCCTTCAACAATCTAGTATTGTCGGGTTTGTGGAGAAGACATGGTTTGTAGATCAAGGTGTTAGTGTGCCTTCAACAATCAGGGGTTATTAGGTTATGTGAAAAAGACTTGGTTGGTAGAGTTAGGTGTGTCTGTGTTCGTCAAAAGTCTAGGGTTGTGAGGTTGTTTTAAGAAGACTAGCTTGCAGGGTTAGGTATTTTATAATTCAGTTTTGAATTAGTGGATTAAATCCTTACCTGATGAGCGAGGGACTGAATGTAGCAAAGTTAGTGGTGAACCAGGATAACTTACATGTGTCTTGTGTTTGCACTTTCAATTTGTATGTATTTTATGTTTTGTCTATTCTCTTAAAAAAAAGGAATGAAAAATAAAACTTTTAAGTCTTTTTGTCTGATGACAAAAGGGGGACAAAGATATTTGAGAAGAATTTCTTTTTTGATCTGTTTATGGGGGAGAGAAAGTGTATGCATGTGGAGAAAAAGAATTGTAAAATTATTTAGACTTAGGGGGAGCCTTATATCAAGAGGAACCAAGTAATAAAAGCCAATAAATTGTTATGAAAAATTACAATTTTGGTCATCAATAAAAATGGGGAGATTGTTGGAACCAAGTTGCTTTTCCTCTTGTGATTTTGATGTTAACAAATGTATTTTATGATGAATAACTTGTTTGGACTAACGACCTCATTAAGCGTGCAACAATTAGAACAAGAAAATTAAAGGAAGGTACCATAGGAAGAAGACAAGAGAAAGCTTCCAGAAGAAGTCACCAAAGGATGTCCTAAGAGGAATATCAAAGAACATAAAAGCATATGCATTTCCCTCTAAAAATATGCCTTGATAAACAACTTGCTCTAAAGGTTACGAAGACTTACCTCTGATGTTTGCTTGGAAGACTAGCTCTGATAACTGCGTCTGAAGACTGGCTCTGAAACTGGGTATGAAGAGTGCCTGTGAAGACTATTTGAATACTAAATTGAAGAATTCCTCTAAAGACTTGTGTGCCTTTGATTTGCACAAACTCAATATGCCTCTGAAGAATTTATATCAAGCTATCATTAACTCTAAAGAGATTGTTCAAGCCATGCTTTCAAAGCTCATATTTCGCTAATAAAAAGTTGCAACACACTCAAAGTGCGTGCCTCTGATATGTAGACCCTCTAATTTGCACTAACTCAAATGATTCAATAATGTGATTTTTCCAAAGCCTCTAATTCTAAGTCATACAATTATGTATCTGACTTTTATTATCCAAGAAACACAACATCTTGAAGCGCAAACACGAGAAAGGTGGGGTTGAATTGTGTTTTCCAAAGTTGACAACTTTTTGATTATTTTTACATAAATAAAAAATTAATTTGGTTTTGGTGACTTACTTGGTGTAGAAGCAATCAGATTCAAGACATCAAGCAATGAAAGCATAAGCAATTTGACACGTAGAATTATATTGGTCCACCACTAAACTTGCTACATCCAGTCCATTCATTCAAAAGGCTTTAATCACTAATTAAAATACCTTGAATTACAAAGCACATGAACTCAAAGCCAGTCTTCCAAACAGCCTGAAAATCCCAGACTTTTTGAGAACTAACCACCTTGACCTACAAGCAAGTTTTTCTCCTAACAATCTGAAAACCTAGATTGAAGAAGGAACTAAACCACTATCGGGTTGGATACAAAAGATTGGAACATTCAGTTGTTGCTTTTAAAAAGTTGATGATAATAAAAACTCTCACACTTTTAAGAAAAAAACACTTAGAAATATTTCTAACTCGAATGGGCTTCTCTCTTTGAATCAAAGACTACTATTTTCTGCTTTTCGATGATTTTCTTCTTTAGCCTGAGTATCAATTATAGTTTAAAATTTGGGGCTTCAATAATTCCTTGTTTAATTATAAATTGTATTTTGTTCAGATTGCGTATGTAATTCTTCAAATTAATTTATCATATTTTATTGTAGATAAATCTCTTGATTAAATCTTCTTCAAATATGCTTAATACTTCTTCATATTCTACAAATATTGACCATATCTTTTTTTCATACTCTTTGAAGTCAAATATATTGTTTTCCTAAAATACTATTGTTATCATATAAAACTCTAAGTATAAAATGAGTTTGGTTCCAACGCATCTCACTCCTACAAGAAAGTCAATGGCTCTAATTGAAAGAATTCATTCTCAAGAAAGACTTAGTTGAATCCTAAATTTTGACTATTTAAGAAAATCCTGAATCCATTGTGGGTCCAATTAATCGAGAGTGTGAAGGAAGATTAGTGCAAATAAGTTTTGGAACATAATCCGAATTTAGATACGATTAAGGATATTAATTGAAGAAAATATTTGATTAAGGTGAAAAGAAGATATGACAAAAATATTATTCGTAAGAAAATATGATCCAAAAATATTTTCTCAAGAGATTTGTCAAAATATTATTCAGAAGAAGATATGGCCCAAAATATTGTTTACAAGAAGATAATGGCCAAAATATTATTCACAAGAAAATATGGTCAAAATATTTGTTCGAAAGAAGATATGCTTATAATTTTTTGTGTAGAAGATATGCTCGTAATTTATTCACAACAAGATACACTAAAATTACTCAAAAAGAAGATACATAAATAATTTGTTCATAAGAAGATACAGTAGAATTTGTTCACAAGAAAGTATGATCTAGACTTTACAATGACAAAAGAGAAACCCTAATCTATTATATAAATAGATATCAACGGTTGATGAAGAAGCACAAACTCATAAACTCAAATATCCATACAATTAAAAAAAAAAACTTTTGAGATCTCAAATTTCCTTACTACTTCAAAGTTCAAAGGTTTTAAGTTATACAAAAGCCACTTGCTCAACAAATAATTTCTATGTGTTTAGTGTGACAAACCAATTGTAACAATCTACTTAGTAGAAGCAAAACACAATCCGATTTAAACTTGTGTAACCTAGCACGATAGTGGTTTTACTGTTCCTCAAAGCATCTGTGATTTTCAGGTTGTGTTAAGAAGATTTTACTTGTAAGGTCAATGTGTTGTTTCCTTCAAATATGTAGTTTTTCAGTTGTGTGGAGATAACTTGACTTGTAAGGCCAAGGTGTTTTGTTTGCCTCAAAAGTATGTAGGTGTTAGATTGTTTTGAGAAGATTGACTTGTAAGGTAAGGTATTGTGTAATTCAAGGATTTGAATAGTGGTTAAATACTTCTAACGAAGGGATTAGATGGGCTACCAAGTTGGCGGTGATGAATAAGACAAATCTACTTGCATCACTTTACTTTGCACTCTTTACTTTACCATTGCCTCTTATTACTTAAGTTCGATTGCTACCGCTCTGTTTTAGTTAAGTTTTGTTGAACATTTCACATGGTAATTCCAGCATGGAAATAACATGTTAAGAGAACAATAAGGATGCTGATTGGGATCGTGGCCAGACCACCTTACCATATGGCTCAATTATCTGGTGACCCACATTAAGATAATTAGGGAACTTTTCCATATTTTAAAGAAAGTAATTTGTCGTGAGTTTTTTACATGTTTTAAAATTAAGCAAAAAGTGTCAAAATGACACTTTCATAATTGGTTATTTGTAGCATTAGTTGCATATCATTCAGATTTTAAT